>QRDG01002414.1:2916-35316 GCA_012064385.1 Puccinellia tenuiflora | reverse complement strand
TCCACCACCCCATCACACACATATCCACCATCTCACCTGAAAACTGAACAACAGTTGCGTCGAGGTCCTTCTCAATCACCACGACACAACAACGTCGAGGTCCTTCTAAACTTCCTGCATATGGCAAACAATTGGAATTAAAACCTAAATAATATCTTATTAAAAAAACAGCGGCCAATGGCCTACAATTTGGCTAATACCTAAACTAATTAATTTCAAAGTGATTTTGAATTTTCAACAGTGTTACATGAAATCTTGCAGACCAGCATATATGTCCTTTCCTTATGAAATCTTGCATACATTTCAAACCAACACATACATTTAAAATTTCCTAAAAATTTCCCAAAAATTCCTAAAAATTTCCTAAAATTTCCTAATAGCACCTAGAAGCAATGAACATTTCCTAAATTCTTTATCTCCAAAATTTCCTAAAAATTTCCTAAAACTTCCTAAAATTTCCTAACAGCACCTAGCAACATTATGTTTTAAAACCTAATTTGAACAATAATACTCTAAAATAATACAAATTTCAAATCCACCTAATAATACAAATTCACTAAAATACTTTAAAATAGAAATTTCCTAAAAATTTCCCAAAATTTGCTAAAAAATTCATAAAATTTCCGAACAGCACCTAGCAGCAATTAACATTTCCTAAATTCTTTATCTCCAAAATTTCCTAAATTCTTTTAAGTTGGCATTTTAGCAAACACCCTATGTGTAACTATAGGCAAGGGAGGGAGAGGGGGGAGGTGCAGAGGTCATCAGCGGTGGTGTGGAGGTCGTCGGTGGCGGCTCAGGGCAGCATGGAGGGAGAGGAGGCCAGAGAGGAAGGGGAGGGCCGGGCCGGGGTGGGCAGGGTAGGTGACCGCGGTGGGGAGGCGATGGCCATGGGGAGGGGAGGTGATGGCTGTGGGAAGGGGAGGTGACCGCGGTGGGGAGGCGATGGCCGTGGGTAGGGAAGGTGCACCGCGGTGGGGAGGCGATGGCCGTGGGGAGGGGAGGGAAGGGGAGGGAGGGCTTACCTCGAGCCGGGGGAAGGGGAGGGGAGGGTGACGGAGACGGGCGCGAGGAGGACCGGAGGCGATGGCCGTGGCATGGACGGCGGCGGCGGATACGGGCTCGAGCAGGACCGGCGGTGGCAGAGAGGACGGCGGCCGGCGGTTTGAATCGGGGAGGAGGAGATCGAGCGCGAAGGGACAAGTTGGGAAAGAGAGAGAGGTGCGCGGGCCCGTAGAGGTAAGTGGTAAGGGGTCCTTACCTCTGGCGAACAGACTTTCGCATTCGCCAGTGACAAGCACCTTACCACTGGCGAACAAGGTGCCATGTTCGCCAGCGGTAATCCTTACCTCTGGCGAACATGTACCGTTGTTCGCCAGTGGTAAGTTTTTTCTTTTTATTATTTAGCTTTCCCATTTATTTTCTTTTTTCCCTCTAATTTTTTCTGTTTTCTTGTTCTGTTTTCCATTTCATGATTTGAAAAAGAGTGACTTAATCATAAAAAATGTAAGTTCCAAGTATATACATTTATTAAAAAGTGTGATTTATGTTTCTTGTTTTATTTTCTAATTCATAAATTTAAAACTGGTCAAATTTCGCAAAAACAGTGAGTCAATAATAAGTGCAAGTTTCTAGGATATAAACATAATTAAGGTACACATATATATAATTAGTGCAAAATATCACATCCGTAGAACATCGATACAAGTCCGATACAAAAGTGAGATACACATCGCGCGTCTTTCTCAGCGTTTGGCATTCTTCTTGCCTTTTTTGGTCGCAGTTGCATAATTTAGCCCCACATCTGACTCTTCTTTTGAATGGAAGACCTTGCCTAGGTAGCGTGGTTCTGCGTCTTCTTGTGGTGTATGTTGCCTTATCATCATCATCTTGATCATCGTCGATATTTGGGTCGCCGAACATGTTGAACTCGTCCTCGTTGGCGACACCGTCCATTCCGACGATGTTTCTTTTGCCTCTCCTGACGACGACATGGCTAGGCCATGACGGATCGGTTATGAAGAAGCATTGGGAGACATGCTTAGCCAGTAGCCATGGCTCATTTTGCGCGGTGACGTTCATGCTTGATGAATTGCCGGCTTCGGGTATAACCATGGTGGTGAAGTATTTGTCTTCTTTTTGGACGGTCGACATCCTAGCCCATCTGACGCGGAATATCGGCACCTTCTCTCCAAGTAGTTAAGCTCCCAGATCTGCTCGATCCTTCCGTAGTATCTTATCTTTTTGTCACTGGTGTAGGATTCCATCGTTCCCCCAGAGTTTTGATAATCCAAAGTTTGTCCTTTTGCTCCGTGTAGAAAGTGAACCCATTGATATCATATGCTTGAAACATCACGAGGTTGGGGGGGGGCCACGTGACAAGGCGTATAAGAGTTTAGCTTCCGCACTAGCCGTTGGGGGCGGAGCGTCAAGATCATCTTTGAACCAACGCAAGAAAGAGGAGTTGTGCTCTCTGATTATTTCTCCTTCTGTCCTCCGCTTGCCCTGGTCAGTGTACTTCTTCTCAATCAGGCTCTTGTGCTTTTCCACCCAAGTATCGACAATTTGAATGTGTTGGAGAGCCACTAAGTTTGCCCTGTTAAAATCGGTGCGTCGAAAAGCATGGTACACATGCAACTCCCTCCGGCCATTTTTGTGACCTGCTCCATCGAGCTTGCCAATGTGCTTGTTTCCGGGCAAACCAACAGGGTCCTCCACGTCTAGAAAATTTGTGCAGAAAGAGGTGCACTCTTCGGTGAGAAAGTCCTGAACGATGCTTCCATCCGGATGGGCCCTGTTACGAACGAATCCTTTGATGAACCCATTCATCCTTTCGAACGGCATCATGTTGTTCTGGAACAACGGCCCGAGATGGATGATATCATCCACGATATGGACCAACAGATGCACACAGATGTCAAAGAATGTGGGGGGAAGTACATCTGAAGCTCGCATAGTATCACGATGATCTCTTCCTGCAGCCTTGAGAGTTGCTTCCCGGTGATTGACTTTCGGGAGATCACGTCGAAGAAGTTACAGAGGCCAAAAAGGGTTTCACAGACGTGCTTGTCCATTATCCCTCGGATCGCAATCGGAAGTATCTGCATCATCATCACGTGAGAGTCATGAGATTTCATCCCGCTGAACTTTTGTTTCTGCGGGTCTAAAAATCTGCTTATTAGCCCCGAGTAACCCAAAGGCACTTTGACTCCTAGAAGGCACTTGATCAATTGTTCGATCTCGTTCAGACTTAGAGTGAAGCAGGAGGGGGCAGTAATAGTCATTCCTCTTAACCCTTTTGCCCTCGGGACCGTCCATCTCCTCTTCCGATTAGTCATGATCAGGATACCCATTGCCGGGCGTCCTCCGTGAAGCTCTTCCCGGATACCCATATGTATCAGGTCACTTCTTGCTTTCGGCCCATCTTTCGTCCTCTCCGACATGTTGAGCAGAGTGCCAAACAGACTCTCGAACACATTCTTCGTGATATGCATTAGATCTAGGCAATGAGGCGTACCGAGGATGGGCCAGTACGGCAAGTCCCAAAACACGGACCTCATCTTCCATACATCTAGGAGTGGTTTTGGCGCCTTTTGCTTCTTTCCCGGCCGAGGGCACTCTTCCCATTCATTCAGCAAATCATATATTTCTTTGCCGCACCTCTTACGTGGAGGTCCCCGGAGCTCTTCTTCGCCGTTGAAAAGGTCTCCACGCCTTCTCCACGAGTCTTTAATGTGTAGCCACCTTCGATGGCCGATGTAGACAGTTCTCGAAGACCCGGGATCTTTCTGGAGCTGGTGAAACGTTGGGTCATCCATGCACCTCACACATCCGTTGTGTCCGTGGCACACCTGGCCTGACACGTATCCTTAGCCGGGCAAGTCGAGCACCGTACAGAGCAAGGCGGCTCTCATAGGAAAATATTCTTCTGCGAGGGTGATACGTCTCCAACGTATCTATAATTTCTTATGATCCATGCTTGTTTTCATACCATTTGCTACATGTTTTGTTACATCTTATAGCATTTTTATGCATTTTCTGGAACTAACCTATTAACAAGATGCCACAGTGCCAGGTTCCTGTTTTCTGCTGTTTTTCCCGTTTCAGAAAAGTACTTAAGGAAATATTCTCGGAATTGGACGGGACAAAAAGCAGCAGTCTTATAATTCATGGACTACACGGAGCCCGAAGAGAGGACCTGAGGGCCGTGGGCCGGCCACACCATAGGGTGGCGCGGGACCCATGCCTGCCGCGCCACCAGTGGTGTGGGGCCCACGGGAGCCCTCCGACGCCGCCCTTTCGCCTATATATTGCCCCCGACGCATAAAACCTAGACGACCCCGTCATATTCCAATGAAACATCTGGCAGCGCCGCCGCCATCGCCGACAAGTTTCGGGGATAGAAGTCTCTGTTCTGGCACCCTGCCGGGACGGGGAAGTGCCCCCGGAGCCATCTCCATCGACTCCCACCACCATCTTCATCGCCGTTGCTGACTCCCATGATGAGGAGGGAGTAGTTCTCCCTCGGGGCTGAGGGCCGTACCGGTAGCCATGTGGGTCTATATCTCTCTCTCCCATGATGTGATCTATATGTGATAATGAGCTTTGCAATCTAGATGTTGTTATGTTACTCAAGTGGGCTTTATTTATGTGATCTCCGGAGACTCCTTGTCCCACGTGTGTAAAGGTGATAGTGTGTGCACCGTGTGGGTCTTTAGGCTATATTTCACAAGATACTTGTTCACTGATTTATTATTTGAGTTGGATGTCTCTATGAAATTGTGGTGTGTTAGTACCTCCTATGAATGCTCATGGTCCAGTGTGGGGGGTATTCATTAGTACTTGGGAATATATGTTTGCGGTGTGCTTTTGCATTCCTACACAATGAATTAGTGTTCGTTATCCAGCCGGAGAATACTTCGGAGTAGTATATTGAAGTGCTTATATTTATATTCAATTATGATTGCATTGTTGAGAGTGACCACTGGTGAAAGTATGATCCCTAGGCTTGTTTCTAAGCATTGAAACACCGTTTCAACAAGTTCTGCTACATGTTTGCTTGCTGCCATTTTTATTTCAGATTGCAATTACTACTTATAATCATCCATATTACATGTATTTCACTATCTCTTTGCCGAACTAGTGCACCTATACATCTGACAAGTGTATTGGGTGTGTTGGGGACACAAGAGACTTTTTGTATTGTGATTGCAGGGTTGCTTGAGAGGGATACCTTTGACCTCTACCCTCCCTGAGTTCGATAAACCTTGAGTGATTCACTTTAAGGGAAACTTGCTGCTGTTCTACAACCTCTGCTCTTGGAGGCCCAACACTGTCTACAAGAATAGAAGCGTGTGTAGACATCAAGTTATTTTCTGGCGCCGTTGCCGGGGAGGTAAGGTAAGCGGCACTCACACTCCAACAACAAGCTATCCGGCAACGAAGCTATTTCTGGCGCCGTTGCCGGGGAGGAAGGTAAAAGGTACTCACATCATCTGGCTACTAAGCTATTTTCTAGTACTGTTGCTGTTGTGTGAGTGCTCGAAGTTATTTCCTTTAGATTCTGCAATTATATCTTTTTGTTTCTTGTTTTTAATTTCACTAGTTAGGCTTAATGAAAACAACAAAAAATTAGGGATCTTTATGAAATTTATATTGAATTAGGACATGATGCTTTTGAAGAGAAAATTAAAAAACCTATGGAAGCTTGTTTGCATAATAGTGGTAGTAATGTTATTGTATGAATTCTTTGAACACCATTATTGCTATGCTATGGAAAAGTCTAAGCTTGGGGAAGCTAGTTTTCATGAAAATGATCTTTTTAGTCCCCCAAGCTTTGAGGAGGAAATTTGCTTTGATGATACTATGCCTCCCATATATGATGATTACAATGATGAATGTGATATTTTCAGTCCATCTACTATTGAGCATAAATTCTCTTGTGATTATGATATGCCTCCTATATATGATGATTACAATGATGGATATGGTAGTTTTACTCTCACTATTACTAATGAGAAGGATTTTACTTATGTGGAGAGTAATAATAATACTTTTATGCATATGGATCATGATAGAATTTTACATGTGATGGTTATATTGTGGATTTTATCAATTATGCTACTGAAAGTTTTTATGAAAAAGGTAGACATGGCTTCATATATCACAATAATATTGAATCTCCTCTCCTTTTGTTGAAATTTTTGAAGTTGCACCTATTTGTCTTCCTATGCTAGTCAATTTATGCTTCATGGATTTATTTACTTACAAGATTCCAATGCATAGGAAGTGGGTTAGACTTAAATGAGTTTTATAGTTGCTTCTTGATGATCCCTTATTGTGCTCCAACTCTCATTTTTATGTGAGCATCATCAAAATTACCATGCCTAGCTAAAAGGCTTTAAAGAAAAGCGCTTATGGGAGACAACCCATCATTTTATTTTCAGTATATTTTCTTTTATTTGAGTCAAGAAGTTTGTTTACTTCTGTAGCAACTTCTTTGTATCTTTATTTTCTTGCAATGTTGTGCCAAGTAAGGTCTCTAGTAGAAAGTTTTTGCTATATTTGGATTCTGCACAGGAAACAGATTTCTGTCTGTCACCGTTAAATTTGTAATTTATTCCAGAAGCGACAAAATGCTTTGAGATTTTGTGTGCTGAATCTTCATATATGTATGAAACTTTTTATAGTTCAGTGATTTTCGATTTGAGCAACTCTAGTGCCTCGAAAAAATTCGTCTTACAGACTGTTCAGATTTTGACAGATTCTGCCTTTTATTGTGCATTGCTTCTTTTGCGATGTTTATTTGGATATTTTTGATTCTTTGAGCATCAGTGGCTGTAGCTAATGTTATAATGCATTAAGGTGTGCTTGTGTCACAGTAGAACTTGTGAATTTTTGGTTTATGCACTAACCCTCTAATGAGAATTACTTTGAGTTTGATGTGGTGGAAGTTTTCAAGTAAGCAAAAGGGACGATATGATGAGATCAAGAAGAGTGAAAAGCCTAAGCTTGGGGATGCCCCGGTGGGTCATCCCCAGCAAATTCAAGAAGACTCAAGCATCTAAGCTTGGGGATTCCCAAGGCATCCCCTTCTTCATCGACAAAACTATCAGGTCATCTCTAGTGATACTATATTTTTATTCCACTACATCTTATGTATTTTGCTTGGAGCGTCTGTTTTTATTTTGAGTGTGTGTTTTAGTTTGCTTAATAAGTTGGATCCTAGCATTCTTGTGTGGGAGAGAGACACGCTCCGCTTTTTCATATGAATACTCTTGTGCTTCGCTTATATTTGTTGAGTATTCTTAGCTACTGTCTGTTTTCTAGTAAGCTCTCGCTTTTAGCATGTTATCTTGTTTAGAGCTGCTAGTTCTTTGTGTTAAGCTCTCTTGTGTTTCACTCTTATTTGTTAGAGAGTTGTTTTAGTTGCTTGGTTGATGTGTTAGATTGGAAAATGCTATGCTTGTGATAGTGGTATGAAATAGAGAAAAGCTGCATAATCTTGTAGACCATTGTGTAGATAACTTGCTCCTCTTCAATTGTTTTGAGGTATTAAAATAACTAATGGTTAAAATATGTTGGTTAATGTTGTTAAGAGCTGATTAGTGAAGATGTGTTAGTAGAGCGTGGAGCCGTACTTTTCTGAACTAAAAACAACTTAAGTCAATAGTGCTTTAGTGTCGTGATTTCCTCTTAGTTGAAAAGAAGTTTCTAATGGTATAGTTACTGCAACGGTCGGGGAAGCCAACGGGGCACTTGTGTCGCCGCCACGATCCCTCTCGGGGTGTCTCTAACCATTTGTAAAACTTTGATACTGTTAGTTGTTTGCAATATACGACATGCTATGTGAGTTTTTGGTTTTTGGCACTTCCACCTCCATATTTTGCTAGCCTCTTCGGTACTTTGCATTGCCCTTTTTCACATTGAGATTGGTGCATACTTCGCAAGTACATCCAACCCCGTGGGAGATCTTCATCTTGTTCTCCTACACATAAGCCAAATATCTTTCCTCAAAACAGCCACCATATCTACCTATCACAGCATTTCCATAGTTGTTCCGAGATACATTGCCATGCAACATCATCATTTACATTACATGACTTTATGTCATTTTTACTTCATTACCATATAGTATTGCTTGACCATTTGAGTTAGTGTGATGCGTGGTTTTCCACATGTTTTACATCTTTTCCACACTACGCTCGATCATGCATATCCACCATACACCATGTATTAGTCTCTGAGTTTTGAGTACACCAAAAAAGTGTGATGATCATCTTGTAAAATAGAGTGTTGCCTCTACCTGTGAGCATATTGAAAAGAGTCCAAAGTGGCCAATCAAAAGAGTCCAAAAGAGACCAATGAGAGAAAAATATAAAAGAGCCACAAAGGCCTCAAAAAGCAAAAAGGAAAAAAGAGAAAAAGAAAAAAGAATATAAAATGAGAGAGGGGGCAACACTACTATCCTTTTATTCCACACTTGTGCTAGTAGCACCTACATCATTGTAGTGAGTTTTCATGCTTCATTAGTATAACTATGTGGGGACCAAACGTTATAGAACTTGGCTTGTATATTCCAACGATGAGCCTCCTCAAGTGAGCTCTAGGTCTTCATGAGCAAGCAAGTTGGATGCACCCCCACTAGTTCAATTGGAGAGCTTCCATTCATATAGCTCTATGTGCATCCGTTGCATGGCAATCACTACTCCTCATTCAGTGTCTACTACGGGACTTCCTCTTGTCTTGTGGTTACCTCTTCCACTGTTTGAGCCTTTCTTTTTGGCCTTCCAAACCCCCATTATTATTCTCTTTGCCATAACCTCATGGTGCCAAGCCTTCTTCTTGCTTGTATTAGTTGAGTGGACTACATAACAGTTGATAAGTTAAGTGGATGGATTAAGGACACTTGACTTGAGCTTGGCTATTTCTATTATTAACTGAATTTGATGCTTTGAAGATTGATTGACATTTTACATTGGAGACACAATTTACCATTCTTCTTTCTAAACCTTATGTATGGTTCCTTGTCTCCAACACGCTGATTCATGAAAAGTTCTAGCTTCTTTTAGCTAGCATTTGTTAATCATTGTTTGCTTAATGTCAACTATAGACAATTGTTTTGGATCACCTTATTCACATCATGTGTTTTGCATTGCTATGTTGATCTAGATTGTGAGTTTGCATGTCTCCTAAGAAATTATTTGTTATCGTTCTACCTACTCGAGGACGAGTAGAACTAAGCTTGGGGATGCTGATACGTCTCCAACGTATCTATAATTTCTTATGATCCATGCTTGTTTTCATACCATTTGCTACATGTTTTGTTTACATCTTATAGCATTTTTATGCATTTTCTGGAACTAACCTATTAACAAGATGCCACAGTGCCAGTTCCTGTTTTCTGCTGTTTCCCGTTTCAGAAAAGTACTTAAGGAAATATTCTCGGAATTGGACGGGACAAAAAGCAGCAGTCTTATAATTCAATGGACTACACGGAGCCCGAAGGAGAGGACCTGGAGGGCCGTGGGCCGGCCACACCATAGGGTGGCGCGGGACCCATGCCTGCCGCTCCACCAGGTGGTGTGGGGCCCACGGGAGCCCTCCGACGCCACCCTTTCGCCTATATATTGCCCCGACGCATAAAACCTAGACGGACCCGTCATATTCCAAAGAAACATCTGCAGCGCCGCCGCCATCGCCGACAAGTTTCGGGGGACAGAAGTCTCTGTTCTGGCACCCTGCCGGGATGGGGAAGTGCCCCCGGAGCCATCTCCATCGACTCCACCACCATCTTCATCGCCGTTGCTGACTCCCATGATGAGGAGGGAGTAGTTCTCCCTCGGGGCTGAGGGCCGTACCGGTAGCCATGTGGTCTATATCTCTCTCTCCCATGATGTGATCTATATGTGATCATGAGCTTTGTAATCTAGATGTTGTTATGTTACTCAAGTGGGCTTTATTTATGTGATCTCCGGAGACTCCTTGTCCCACGTGTGTAAAGGTGACAGTGTGTGCACCGTGTGGGTCTTTAGGCTATATTTCACAAGATACTTGTTCACTGATTTATTATTCGAGTTGGATGTCTCTATGAAATTGTGGTGTGTTAGTACCTCCTATGAATGCTCATGGTCCAGTGTGGGGTATTCATTAGTACTTGGGAATATATGTTTGAGGTGTGCTTTTGCATTCCTACACAATGAATTAGTGTTCGTTATCCAGCCGAAGAATACTTCGGAGTAGTATATTGAAGTGCTTATATTTATATTCAATTATGATTGCATTGTTGAGAGTGACCACTGGTGAAAGTATGATCCCTAGGCCTTGTTTCTAAGCATTGAAACACCGTTTACAACAAGTTCTGCTACATGTTTACTTGCTGCCATTTTTATTTCAGATTGCAATTACTACTTATAATCATCCATATTACTTGTATTTCACTATCTCTTTGCCGAACTAGTGCACCTATACATCTGACAAGTGTATTGGGTGTGTTGGGGACACAAGAGACTTTTTGTATTGTGATTGCAGGGTTGCTTGAGAGGGATACCTTTGACCTCTACCTCCCTGAGTTCGATAAACCTTGGGTGATTCACTTAAGGGAAACTTGCTGCTGTTCTACAAACCTCTGCTCTTGGAGGCCCAACACTGTCTACAAGAATAGAAGCGTGTGTAGACATCAGAGGGCGTCCCATGTGTTGACCCCGCCTTCCTCCCATAACGTGTGTAGCTCATCTTTCAGTAGCTTCTGATACAGATGGATGTCGGTGCCCGGTTGTTTCGTGTAACATCCCCAGAGTAATCCCCTTTTCTCTTTCCATGTTGTTTTCAATTATTGCATCATCATGACATCATCAATGTTGTTGCATTTGTGTTTTCGCAAAAATAAAATAAAACAAACAAAAATAAATTGGGATTTCATGTGTTATCACATGCAAAACCTAATTTCTAAATTACAAAAACAAATAAATTAAAACCAAAGCTATTTTGGACAAGCAAATTCAAATGTTATTTTGAATTGCAAATCAACAAAATAATTTTGAGGAAAAACAAAACCCTAGTTTTATTTTGTTTTTCTCTTTTCCTTCTCTTTTCTTTTCTGGAAAAAGATAGAAACAGAAACTGGAAAAAAACCTAAAACTGGGCCGAGCCCAGCTTCCTCTCTCTTTTCCCTCCCTTTTCCTTCTCTCCCGGGCAACCCATCAAAGGCCCACCTGCGGCCTGCTTACCCCTTGGCCTCCTTACCTTTTCTTCCACTCCACGCGCCTGTCGCTTTCCTCCTTTTTGCGCCATCGCCCGACGCCACCACGCCACCGAAGCTCGCCACCACCCCGCTCCCACCTGCTCCCTCTATAAAGCACCACCAGAAGAGCCTCTCACCAACCCAAACCCTGGCTACCCCTCACCTTTCCCCATCGCCGCCACCATCTCCTCTTCCTCTCTGCTTCCCCCACCTTCCCGAGCCCCCACCAAAAATTTCAGCCGGAGTAGCACCACGCCGTCGACGCCATGGATGCCGCGCCGGGCTAGCTACGGAGGAGGAGCACGTGGACGTCGTCGACCCGCACGGGACCGAAGCTGGATGCGGGATCTCCCTCCTCTACTTCCTCTTCTTCGTCTGCGACGCGGGAGCACGCCGTAGATGTCGTCGCCCACCTCTGTCTGCACATCCCCGTCATCATATCATCCGATGTACGCCTCCCGACGCCTCGGTGAGCACGCCGCCGCCGGGCAACCCCTCTCCTCTCTCTCCCCTTGCTCTGGACACCGCCGTCGAGCGCTCTGTCACCACCATGGCCGAAGCCGCCATCGTTCACATGCACGGGCTCGAGCTCGTGCTCGACCCCGAGCTCCCTTGCACCGCACCCGCACGTTTCGCACGCCCACCACACCACGTAGCCGCCGTCCAAGTCACCGCGCCGCCAGTTCCTCGTCACCGTCGGCAGCCACACGATCACCGTCGGCCAAGTCTACACTTTCTTCAGTTAAAAATTCGGAGAAACACCTGCCTATCTACCTTTTAGGCCACCGAAGCACTCTTCTGTCACCGATCAGTGCTCAACCCAGTTGGTAACCATCCCCTGCCTCACCAGCACCAGATCGATCGCGAGTGCGAGTCCCCTCTCAGCCGATTAAAGCCACCCTTTTTTTTCCTTTTGACCAGACACTGACAATTGGGCCCCTGGGTCCCAGATGTCATCCTAATGTGTAGAAAACCACCGCGGTGCAAAACAAATTCCCAGATCCAGATCTGATCTTATTGCAGATGAACCCAGTTTTGAAAATCTTTTATAACTAGGTCCCTATCTTTATGTTTCTGTCCTGTTTTCACATATTTGATTCTTGGCCTTTTCAAATTCAAAAATTGCAATAAAAATATGTTTTGAATACAGAAAAATGTAGTCTGTTCAAATATAATTTTGTTCCATTTTTGGAATTAATTTAAATGGCTAAATTATTTTTTAATCTTTTGTTAATTAATTAAACTTATAAAATCCATAACTTTTGAACCACACCTTCAAAAATTATGAATTTTATAATTTGTAGCTAAAAATGTAATCTGTCTGTTTCTAATTTTACATGCATTTAATAAGCAATTTAACTTTCGGGCTAATTAGAAATTCCACTAATTGAACTCTAAAAATGCCTAAATTGCAATAGTTGTTTATTAAATTGCTAAACCCTAATTTTAACTTGCTTAAGAAAATGTTTAGCACTTAAATTGCTGCATATCTAATTTGAACATGTCATCATGCTTGATTGAATGCATTTGTATTGATTTTCCTTTTTGTTATGTTTTGGGGTTACCGTAGACGACGACGTTGCTGAGTACCCCGACACCTCCGAGGATCTAGCCCAGTACCAGGCTACTAAGCCACAAGGTAAGCAGCCCCTCCCCAACTTTCTCATGTGATGCCTATTCCTGTCTTGCATGCTTTAGGATTTCCATTCTGTTGTGTCTTACGATTCCTACTAGAATTGCATAGCCTGTTAGAAGTCCAGATATTCCTGATATGCCTGCCTATATCCTATGCTTGTTTTCCAGTTACTATCTACTAGCATGCTTAGGAGTTGCTTGTGGTCTATCACATGCTTAGCTGGTATATCTTAATAATTGAAGACTTGCTATGTGGGAATCACTTTATTATAATTAAAGATAAGGCACCGGCGGAAGGCCAATTATGGTGATTAGTTCTGCTAGTGTCACCTAGGAAAAACCGTTCTTTTCTGCTTATCCAAGAATGAGCGCCCTACCCACACGTGGGAAGACTTATAGAACCCCCCGCAACTCAGTACCGGATCTACTATATTGGTTAGGGAGCCACAAAGTAGTTCGGGTGTTTACCATTTGGAGCATACGCACGATGCATGTTGAAGATGAGAGGTTACAACTATGGGGGGCGCATATAGGTTTGCGGGATGGGCATTAATCGCATGTGGAAGGAGGAGCAATCATATGAGTGTTATCCTCCCGAAGCCGTTCACGCAATGTTTGGGCCTGCAAAGGAGTTTCGGCCGGGCTCCCCACGTGGATCAGTCTCAGATAGGTGGCTCTCTATCCAATGTAGTAGTGAAGGGGAAGGTCGTGTTGAGATACTTTTTGCCTTTGTGGCGTGTGGTTGATCGAACGTGTATGGTTACATTTGGGCACCCCTGCAGGGTTAAATCTTTTCGAAAAGCCGAGTCCGCGGTTATGGACGACTTGGGTAATGTGCTGGCTAAAAAGATCATAGACATCACCGTATATCATAAATAGCTAATTTGACTAGTAAATAGCTATATTCGAATAATAAACCTGCTAAAATTTGATTAACGTGTGAGTGTCCGGACTTCTTCCTCGTGGGTATATGATACGATGGAGTTGTCTTAGGACGGGTATTGCTTGGTGAGTAGTTTAGCCCAGTAGCGCAAGCGCTCTCTTCCCTTATTCTAATTAGACGCAAGTTGTAGTGTGTCTTCTGTAGATGTTAGGTGCTGCTGCTGCAAGTCCACATACAGCCCCTCTTCAACCCCAATGCATGTGCATCGTACCTTCTTTTACCCTTGTGCGTAAGACTTGCTGAGTACCCCCGTACTCATACCATCGGGTGTCCGGTGCCCGTGTTTTCACCGATGCAGGAGCGACAGCAGAGTTCGACGATCCAGATGGTGGCTACTACATAGAGTTCGACGCTGACTACGACGAGTAGATCGAGATCCTAGGCGGCAGCCTGAGACCACCGTGGGCGGGTCCCCTCTTTTATTTTCCGGCCTTTGGCCTTTGATGTAGTCTGTACTCAGACGAGTGATTGCTTCCGCTGTATTCGGGACGTATGATCCCCTGTGATGTAATAAAAGTATTTCGAACTATGTTTATTTATCTTTTTGTGTCGTACTTGTGCATGTGATGTAATCCAATTGTGGTTCTACTTGGCGAAATGTTCATTTCCGCTAAGTGGGGCTTACAAATTGGTATCAGAGCATGGACCGCCTTTAGGAGCCTTTTTCTACTAGTTGTAGTTGAGTCTAGAAACTATTTTAGTAGCTATTCAGGAAAATTATACGCGAGAGTAGGAACTCTATTCTCTTTTCTTCTTTCCCCACCCACCCTCTCTTTTTCTGGTAAGGAAGTGAAACGAATTTTTCCCTCCTTTCCTAAATTTTCAAATAGGTTCACGTGTTCGGGGTTTTCTCTAGTACATTTTAGGTTGCATTCGTGAATTGGTGAAAAGAAATGTTGCTTCGGTCACTTCGTCTTTGTGTTGAACCTTCTTGCATATGCAATACCACTACCCTTCACACACTTATTAGTTTTATGCTAATTTGTGCTCCTTTGAACCGGTGCATAGTCAACCTTTTGTCCCTTCTGTCCACCTCTTTACTCTAAATGTCGACCCTCTCCAACCAATCAAGTTGTTCCAATGGTCGGCAACTTTCTTGATGTTTTCCCGGAGGAGCTCCCAGGTATGCCACCTGACAGAGCTGTTGAACTTTTTCATCGACCTTGAACCAGGCACATCTCCTACCTCCAAACAACCTTACAAGAACTTTTGCAACAATCTCATGATCTTGGACACGAAGATCATCTTCGATCCGAGTATCTCGACCTTTTCCCTTCTTTCCTGGAATCTCGGGGCGCGATTCCTTCGAGGGGTGGTGAGTTGTAACATCCCCAGAGTAATCCCCTTTTCTCTTTCCATGTTTGTTTTCAATTATTGCATCATCACGACATCATCAATGTTGTTGCATTTGTGTTTTCGCAAAAATAAAATAAAACAAACAAAAATAAATTGGGATTTCATGTGTTATCACATGCAAAACCTAATTTCAAAATTGCAAAAACAAAATAAATTAAAACCAAAACTATTTTGGACAAGCAAAATTAAAATGTTATTTTGATTTTGCAAATTAACAAAATAATTTTTGGTGGAAAACAAAACCCTAGTTTATTTTGTTTTTCTCCTTTTCCTTCTCTTTTCTTTTCTGGAAAAAGATAAAAACAGAAGCTGGAAAAAAACCTAAAACTGGGCTGAGCCCAGCTTCCTCTCTTGTTTCCCTCCCTTTTCCTTCTCTCCCGGGCCATCACCGGCCCACCTGCGGCCTGCTTACCCCTTGGCCTCCTTACCTTTTCTTCCACTCCACGCGCCTGTCGCTTTCCTCCTTTTTGCGCCATCGCCCGACGCCACCACGCCTTCGAAGCTCGCCACCACCCCGCTCCCACCTGCTCCCTCTATAAAGCACCACCAGAGGAGCGTCTCACCAACCCAAACCCTAGCTACCCCTCACCTTTCCCCATCGCTGCCACCGTCTCCTCTTCCTCTCTGCTTCCTCCACCTTCCCGAGCCCCCACCAAAAATTTCAGCCGGAGGAGCACCACGCCGTCGATGCCATGGATGCCGCGCCGGGCTAGCTGTGGAGGAGGAGCACGTGGACGTCATCGACCTGCACGGGACCAGAGCCGGACGTGGGATCTCCCTCCTCTACTTCCTCTTCTGCGTCTGCGACGCGGGATAACGCCGCGGACACCGTCGCCCACCTCTGTCTGCACATCCCCGTCATCATATCGTCCGATCTACGCCTCCCCGACACCTCGGCGAGCACGCCGCCGCCGGGCAACCCCTCTCCTCCCTCTCCCCTTGCCCTGGACACCGCCGTCGAGCGCTCTGTCACCACCATGGCCGAAGCCACCGTCGTTCACATGCACGGGCTCGAGTTTGTGCTCGACCCCGAGCTCCCTTGCACCGCACCCGCACGTTTCGCACGCCCACCACACCACGTAGCCGCTGTCCAAGTCACCACGCCGCCGGTTCCTCGTCGCCGCCGGCAGCCACACGATCACCGTCGGCCAAGTCTACACTTTCTTCAGTTAAAAATTCAGAGAAACACCTGCCTATCTACCTTCTAGGCCACCGAAGCACTCTTCTATCACCGATCAGTGCTCAGCCCAGTTGGTAACCATCCCCTGCCTCACCAGCACCAGATCGATCGCGAGTGCGAGTCCCCTCTCGGCCGATTAAAGCCACCCTTTTTTTCCTTTTGACCAGACACTGACAATTGGGCCCCTGGGTCCCAGATGTCATCCTAATGTGTAGAAAACCACCGCGGTGAAAAACAAATTCCCAGATCCAGATCTGATCTTTTTGCAGATGAACCCAGTTTTGAAAATCTTTTACAACTAGGTCCCTATCTTTATGTTTCTTTCCTGTTTTTCACATATTTGATTCTTGGCCTTTTCAAATTCAAAAATTGCAATAGAAAGATGTTTTGAATACAGAAAAATGTAATCTGTTCAAATATAATTTTGTTCCATTTTCGGAATTAATTTAAATGGCTAAATTTTTTTTAATCTTTTGTTAATTAATTAAAATTATAAAATCCATAACTTTTGAACCACACCTTAAAAAATTATGAATTTTATATCAATTTGTAGCTAAAAATGTAATCTGTCTGTTTCTAATTTTGCATGCATTTAATAAGCAATTTAACTTTCGGGCTAATTAGAAATTCCACTAATTGAACTCTAAAAATGCCTAAATTGCAATAGTTGTTTATTAAATTGCTAAACCCTAATTTTAACTTGCTTAATAAAATGTTTAGCACTTAAATTGCTGCATATTTAATTTGAACATGTCGTCATGCTTGATTGAATGCATTTGTATTGATTTTCCTTTTTGTTATGTTTTGGGGTTACCGTAGACGACGACGTTGCTGAGTACCCCGACACCTCCGAGGATCTAGCCCAGTACCAGGCTACTGAGCTACAAGGCAAGCAGCCCCTTCCCAACTTTCTCATGTGATGCCTATTCCTGCCTTGCATGCTTTAGGATTTCCATTCTGTTGTGTCTTACGATTCCTACTAGAATTGCATAGCCTGTTAGAAGTCCAGATATTCCTGATATGCCTGCCTATATCCTATGCTTGTTTTCCAGTTACTATCTACTAGCATGCTTAGGAGTTGCTTGTGGTCTATCACATGCTTAGCTGGTATATCTTAATAATTGAAGACTTGCTATGTGGGAATCACTTTATTATAATTAAAGATAAGGCACCGGCGGAAGGCCAATTATGGTGATTTGTTCTGCTAGTGTCGCCTAGGAAAAACCATTCTTTTCCGCTTATCCAAGAATGAGCGCCCTACCCACACGTGGGAAGACTTATGGAACCCCCCGCAACTCAGTACCGGATCTGCTATATTGGTTAGGGAGCCACAAAGTAGTTCGGGTGTTTACCATTTGGAGCATACGCACGATGCATGTTGAAGATGAGAGGTTACAACTATGGGGGCGCATATAGGTTGGCGGGATGGGAATTAATCGCATGTGGAAGGAGGAGCAATCATATGAGTGTTATCCTCCCGAAGCCGTTCACGCAACGTTTGGGCCCGCAAAGGAGTTTTGGCCGGGCTCCCCACGTGGATCAGTCTCAGATAGGTGGCTCTCTATCCAATGTAGTAGTGATGGGGAAGGTCGTGTTGAGATACCTTTTGCCTTTGTGGTGTGTGGTTGATCGAACGTGTATGGTTACATTTGGGCACCCCTGCAGGGTTAAATCTTTTCGAAAAGCCGAGTCCGCGGTTATGGACGACATGGGTAATGTGCTGGCTAAAAAGATCATAGACATCACCGTATATCATAAATTGCTAATTTGACTAGTAAATAGCTATATTCGAATAATAAACCTGCTAAATTTTGAATAACGTGTGAGTGTCCGGACTTCTTCCTCGTGGGTATATGATACGATGGAGTTGTCTTAGGATGGGTATTGCTTGGTGAGTAGTTTAGCCTAGTAGCGCAAGCGCTCTCTTCCCTTATTCTAATTAGACGCAAGTTGTAGCGTGTCTTCTGTAGATGTTAGGTGTTGCTGCTGCAAGTCCACATACAGCCCCTCTTCAACCCCAATGCATGTGCATCGTACCTTCTTTTACCCTTGTGCGTAAGACTTGCTGAGTACCCCCGTACTCATACCATCGGGTGTCCGGTGCCCGTGTTTTCACCGATGCAGGAGCGACAGCAGAGTTCGACGATCTAGATGGTGGCTACTACGTAGAGTTCGACGCTGACTATGATGAGTAGATCGAGATCCTAGGCGGTAGCCTGAGACCACCGTGGGCGGGTCCCCTCTTTTATTTTCCGGCCTTTGGCCTATGATGTAGTTTGTACTCAGACGAGTGATTGCTTCCGCTGTATTCGGGACGTATGATCCCCTGTGATGTAATAAAAGTATTTCGAACTATGTTTATTTATCTTTTTGTGTCGTACTTGTGCATGTGATGTAATCCAATTGTGGTTCTACTTGGCGAAATGTTCATTTCCGCTAAGTGGGGCTTACAAATTGGTATCAGAGCATGGACCGCCTTTAGGAGCCTTTTTCTACTAGTCGTAGTTGAGTCTAGAAATTATTTTAGTAGCTATTCAGGAAAAAATATACGCGAGAGTAGGAACTCTGTTCTCTTTTCTTCTTTCCCCACCCACCCTCTCTTTTTCTGGTAAGGAAGTGAAACGAATTTTTCCCTCCTTTCCTAAATATTCAAAATAGGTTCACGTGTTCGGGGTTTTCTCTAGTACCTTTTAGGTTCATTCGTGAATTGGTGAAAAGAAATGTTGCTTCGGTCACTTCGTCTTTGTGTTGAACCTTCTTGCATATGCAATACCACTACCCTTCACACACTTATTAGTTTTATGCTAATTTGTGCTCCTTTGAACCGGTGCATAGTCAACCTTTTGTCCCTTCTGTCCATCTCTTTACTCTAAATGTCGACCCTCTCCAACCAATCAAGTTGTTCCAATGGTCGGCAACTTTCTTGATGTTTTCCCGGAGGAGCTCCCAGGTATGCCACCTGACAGAGCTGTTGAACTTTCATCGACCTTGAACCAGGCACATCTCCTACCTCCAATCAACCTTACAAGAACTTTTGCAACAATCTCATGATCTTGGACACGAAGATCATCTTCGATCCGAGTATCTCGACCTTTTCCCTTCTTTCCTGGAATCTCGGGGCGCGATTCCTTCGAGGGGTGGCGAGTTGTAACATCCCAAAAGTAATCCCCTTTTCTCTTTCCATGTTTGTTTTTAATTATTGCATCATCATGACATCATCAATGTTGTTGCATTTGTGTTTTCGCAAAAATAAAATAAAAAAACAAAAATAAAATGGGATTTCATGTGTTATCACATGCAAAACCTAATTTCTAAATTGCGAAAACAAAATAAATTAAAACCAAAACTATTTTGGACAAGCAAAATTAAAATGTTATTTTGGTTTTGCAAATTAACAAAATAATTTTTGGTGGAAAACAAAACCCTAGTTTATTTTGTTTTTCTCTTTTTCTCTCCGCGTGCTAGCGCATGAGCAGAAATAGCACCGCAGATGGGGGATGAGCGGAAAGTACCACACAACTTTTCGAGGAGCTTTATTCCTCCCTTTCTTGTATCGAGCAGCCTTGCACACCGGACATGTGGTCTTGTCCGTGTCCCCTTCCCAAAAATGTAGCAGTCGTTGATGCACACGTGGTATTTTTTGTGCGGTAAATCAAAGGGGCACACAATTTTCTTGTCCTCGTCACAACTTTTAGGACACGGGTTCTCCTTCGGAAGCTTGCTCTGCCAGTATTGCAGACTTGCGTCGAGGCTTACGTCGCTCCATTTGTATCTTGCCTTCATCTGTAGAACATCGAGCACTACTTTCAAGCGGGAGTCATCCGGTTCGCAATCTGGATACAACGGAATATTTGACTCTATCTCTAGTTGCGCCAGCTTAGATTGCTCTCTTCACTACTAGGAAAACTACTATCTGTGGCGCACCTATTTGGATTTCTATGGCGCCACAGAAATGTAGATTTCTGTGGCGCATGGATGCGCCACAGAAATATTTTGGAAAATTTTGAATATGGAAATTCAAAAAATCTGGAAAAAACAAAATATAAAATATTTTGGAAAAACCTAAATATTTGAATTTTTGGATGCACCACAGAAATATTTTAGAAAATTTTGAATATGGAAATTCAAAAATCTGGAAAAAACAAAATATGAAATATTTTGGAAAAACCTAAATATTTGAATTTTTTCCAATTTTTTTAACCCATCTCAAATGATGACTTCCCGCTAGGTCACCCATCCTCAAATTGCTCCAACCCAAGCACGCTTCACTTCTGTTCAGCTACCCTTATGCAACTCAAGTTCTTATTAATATAAGAATCATATTAACTCTCTTAATCCTTGTATATGTATATATATGTGTGTAGTTTATGTGTGGTATGTATATATGTGTGTTTTTAAATTTGAAAAAATCAAAACTTCACATTGTGGTGCACATAAAATTCAAAAATTCAAAAACTTTAAAAAATCCCAAAAAATTCAAAAAATCTAGAAAAAATAAAAAAATTAAAAATCCCGAAAGATTCAAAAAATCAAAAAATCCAAACAAAATTAAAAAAATAAAAAAATAAAAAAATACTTAGAAGTTCAAAAAATTAAAAAAAATCTTTTTGAAAGTTTCTTGATTTTGATTTTTTTGATTTTTCTGATATTTTTATTTATTTTTGGATTTTTTTTGCACTTTTTTGGATTTTTTTAATTTTTGAAACTTTTCTGTGGCGCATGTAGCATATGCGCCACAGAAATACCCATTTCTGTGGCGCACATCCAACATGCGCCACAGAAATGTGTCTTTCTGTGGCGCATGCATCTACATGCGCCACAGAATTCCACATTTCTATGGCGCATGCAGTTCTATGCGCCACAGAAATATTTTCTGTGGCGCATGGCTACTTGGTGCGCCACAAAATCAGTTTCCACCTATAGCTAGTTTCCTAGTAGTGCTTGCAGCAGATCTGGGGTTAGTCGTCTTCTTGAGAAGCAGTTCTTTGAGATGAGGGTCCCGCACGACTGAAGTTAGCGGTGCCCGCGTGTCCTCGTCTTCCTCCGTTACGTGTTGTTCATCACTGTCTTCTCCAGCATATATATATCATGTGTCGAATGAGCAGGCTCTTGATCATCTTCTTGCACCTCGTTGTCATCATTGACCTACTGCCCATCCTGATCAATTCCAGCCGCCGCCCCATGGATTTCGTCATCATCTTCATCATCACTTATGCACTGAGTGTGACCCTCCATGAAACCACCCCTGAGCAGGTGCTCCAACAACTCTCCGTTAAAGGGGTAGAGGGCGCCCTCTAGTCTGCATTTTCGACACGGACATTGTATCATTTTGTGATTATTCCATAACATGTCTTCCGTCGCATGCCTCAAGTATCTATTCACGACATGTTCGCTCAAAGTGACCATTGTCGCCTGCACGGTGTAGAACAAATAATACAATTATTAGAACCATATATATATATCGTTTTTCACGGAAAAATTCGGCATGACCTTCCTAGAAATAGGACCTAAGAGGGAGTGCCAAAATTTGCCGAGACGGAAATTAATCAACATCCCGGCAAAATATTGGCAACTCATTTTAATTTCACATTTTCACACAACCACAACATGCACAATTTCACACATATATATAGTCCATTCCTGCAAATTCCGGTCAAATTTCACAAAAAAATCATTAATTTAATTTATTATATAAAAGTCGATCCACCATAATTAGATGACCACACGTATGAGATCGAGTCAAGTTCACCGAGAAATTGGTGTGTAATGCTTGTAGCTAGAACGATGTGTTGGAGATTTGAATCTTGTGTTGGAGAGAGAGAGAGATAGGGCTAGATCTAGAGTTGTGGAGGGAAATCTTTTGGTGGATAGGTTGTAGAGAGGGAGGTGTAGCTAGATCTATCAACTAAAGTAGTTTCTATTGGTTAAAACTAGTGAAAATGATGGGGGGGTGGCATTTAATGGAGTAGCAACAATGGGGAGTGAAGAGGAGAGGGAAGTGCAATAATGGAGAGGAGAAAGGGGGCTGGTCGGGTTGGTGAAAAATGCCAGGAAATCACTTGCGAACAAGCCGCAGGTTCGCCAGTGGTACGTTTGTTACCACTGGCGAACTATGTGCGCGCTTCGCCAGTGTTAAACGCGGGACCGGGAGACCCCAGCGGGACCATCTACCGCTGGCGAACCACGGTTCCTGTTCGCCAGTGGTACCTAACTTACCGCTGGCGAACAGGTTCGTGCATTCGCCAGCGGTAGGTGGCCCCGCTCGGTACGCCCGGGTCCGCGTTTACCCCCGGCGCAACAGCATCCTTGTTCGCCAGTGGTAAGACATATATCTCTGGCGAACCAGATTTCTTGTTCGCCAGCGGTATTTAGCACTGGCGAATGCTTTTATTTGTTCGCCAGTGAGTGGCTAGCGGCTATAGCCCTTTTCCTACTAGGGGATCTAACTCACTGAACTAAAGTTCACATCATATGTGCTTTCACACAAACGAGAAGAGCCAAGGAATTAAACATTCATGCACTCCGCCCCAGGCCTGGTCTGTACAATATTTTTTCTGCCTTTTCTTTTCATTGTACCTCTTAGGAGGATTGTTTCCTCTGAAAGTCTGAATGAAAATTTCTCAAAAAGTATGGACACCATAGTCAGATTTTTTCTATTATGACATAGTCACACTTGCTTTCAATCTTTCAGTCACCAGGACTTCTCTGAGTTGATCACCTTTGTGTCTGTTCACCAATTTAGTTTATTGTGCACAACAAGGACTTGCTTACAAAGTCTGAGATTTTCATGTTGGACAATGACTAGTCTGCTACATTTCCTAGTAAAGTAATGTGATAAAATGCATTTGAGATCTATAATTAAGAGACGGTCTAACTAATCTTTGTTGTTATTTGAGGCGTAAGGTTCTTGATATCAAAAGAATTATTATTATGTAATAATTGCTGAAAGTTTCTGCTGTAGTAGCTGCTATTACTCCAGCTCGCCCTGAAGAACTGTAGCGCCCTGACCCCGGAATTATACAGAGATGCTATGTAATCCAAAGGCTATGCTACACAATCGAAGGTTACTGGGGTTACCACTCCCAGGCCAAAACCTTTGGCAGGCGTGCTCGAAATGGATCATCGGCAACACAACACCTCGATCATGCCATAAACACTGGCATAGCTATCAATGCATAATAGAGAGATCAAGACTGCAGAACATCTGGCACATCACAGACTCTATGACACAAGAGATCATAGTTCAACTCATATAACGAGAAAGATAGCAAATTACACATCAGAGGTCACAGACCCAACATTACATCAAGCGGAAGCAAATTTAGTTGTCTAAACAACAAGATCCAAATTATGGCCTAAGAGGCCTACAATAACAAATCCCAGCCAGCCTGTTCCATGACGTCCCAAGCTGCCACCTGGGAACCCCAGACGACTCGTCGATGTCAACAAAGAACCCACCTTCCTGTTCGGTGACGTCCTCCTCTGAAACAAATAATAATCAACAAAGCAAGGCTGAGTACGACATACTCGCAAGGTTACTAGGGCGATATAGGCCCAATGGTGATTGGCTTCAAAGCTGTAAACTAGTTGTTTTGCATAAAGCTAGTTTTCCTTTTTTAAAGACATGACTCATGGCATCGACTACTCAGAAGGTCTTTCGAAAGGGGATAAGATAGTAAAACTTCTTTCTTCAGTTCACATTGAACCAACAGTATCCAGAATCTACCACTCATCTCCACCAAGGCACTCCCTCGAATCACCCTCGAGGAAATGAACCTTCACTCTCAGGTTGGCAATTTTATTAAGTTCATGTTGTTTATGATCTCATAATCGGTTTCCAAGTCGTCCATAACCGTGGACACGGCTTTTCAAAAAGATTAAACCCTGCAGGGCTGTACTGTTTTTACCAGCGGTACCATCCGGCTCGCCTGATTAGCTCTCTTTTGGGGAAAGCCGGCGAGTGGGTGCGGTTAAACCTTTACCTTGCATGAGGATAACCCAAGGATCATCAGTGTGCGGAAGGACAAGTTCAGTGCCTATTTCAACACCCTGCCCCATGGCCACATCCTAAACACCACCGTCCTCATCAAGCCTTTTTCCACCATCCCACTCACACTCAAATGGAAAGCTCAAACTAGAGGACCCTTGGCTAGCCCCTCATAAGTTATTCAGTTACTAAGGATTCCATATGTCCCACCGATGGAACCACGCTCGATCTTTGTTCTAGAGACAAGACCTCGCACCTAGGCGGCAAGAATGTGGCAAAACACCATCAACCCCGATGGTAACTCATCCAAGCCTTTAAGCATTTTAATTAAGTACCACAAGTTTCCACCCTGTCCGAACATTCCATCAATTTCACCATCATGGAAATAATCACCGGACGACTAAGCATGGCTAAGCATAGCTAAGCATATAATACAACACATGTGATTACTTAGGCCAACATATCAAACCTATGGATAATATGAGGGAAAACATGTAATGGTGTAGGGAACATGCAATTAATAGGATACTCTAAACATCGACCAAAAGTTGACATTGGAATCGAATGCAATATTATGGTGGATAAAATACTTGTGTAAAACAATAAGATGAGATATGCACAGAAGGTTTGGTTATCTCTTGCCTTGCCGATGGGGCTGATAGCACGGATCGTCGAGGTAGGGTGGGGGAACCTCGACTCCTGAATCTACCGATACCCAAACAATAACAGGAGAACAAATAAATAACAGGAATACAAAAGGTGCAATGCACAATCATGATGACATGTCAAGTTTATGCACTGATATCATCATTTAATTTAGCTAACAATTTAAATGGAGTGCCAAAATAATTGGTGCAATTATTTGGAAACAACCCCATGTTTAACTTAATGACCACATTGCATCTGAACTATTACAGTACAAAAGGTGGTTTAAATATGCATGAAGATGACATGAATAGATAGGTATTGTTCTCCTGATAATTTTGGTACCTTGTTTGCAATTTTCTGAATAAAGAGGAATAAATGGTGAATTAAATGGTTATTCAAATTTAATTATTTTAACCAAATCGAGAAAATGACATCAAAGGAGAAGTTGTTGTCATGATGTGAAATTAACATAACTAGATAGCCTTTGATGTGCTGGTCATTTGGATATATCGTTTGCAAGATTTGAATCAACATTTATTAAGTTAAGATTTTCCCAAAATTAATTTGTTGAGTCGGTACTTCCGGCTAACTGCCCGGTAGTACCGGTCAGGTCGGTACTTCCGGATCAACTTCCGAGCTACTTCCGGAAATTAACAGAAGTATCCAGTACCGAATCAACCTACGGTCGGTACTTCCGGCTAACAGCCCGGTAGTACCGGTCAAGTCGGTACTTCCGGGGAAACTTCGGAGCTACTTCCGAAAATTAACTAAAGTATCCAGTACCGAATCAACCTACGGTCGGTACTTCCGGCTAACAGCCCGGTAGTACCGACGAAGCGTTTTGGCTGGGCCGAGGCCAGGACCGGCACGCGCGCAAAGTTGAGCTTGAATCTCTCGATTGTAAATGCGCGGGACGACGCGGAGGGGTGCAGCGGATGCGCCTCGACGAGGGCGACCAAACGGTGGCGGCGCCGCCCAAAATGGGTCACCGGAGTGACGAGTACGACGACGACCGGCGGCGGCCACGACGAGCTACGGCGGAACGACGAAACTAGGGAGGGAACAAAGGAGAGGAGATGTCCAGGAGGGAGACTAGCTCACCCTGAGTGTGGCGGTGCCGACGGCATGGTCGGAGAGGGACGGATACGGCGGCAATCGACTTGGCGTGCGGCGGCCGGAGCGGAGGAAGACGAGGTCAATGACGGCGAGCCCGAGCTTCACTTCAGGATTCCTTGGATGAGGACGATGAGGGCGACGAGGCGGAGCTTTTGCCCCGCTTTGATCTGCTCGGGGAGGCTCCTAGCGACGGCGACGGCTCCATGGCGGCCACTGTGGTAGAGCTAGGGTTTCGGGAAACAAAAGAACGGGGATGGAACGAGTGAGTGAGGGGGCAGGTGGGCGTCGGTGGCGTCCTTAACCTCCAGGGAACACGGTAGCGCGCGGGGCAGGAGCGAGCACGGCGGCATGGCGCCAGTGCCGCCACTGTCGCCACAGGGACGATGACGGTAATGCGAAAACCCCCTTGCTCAGTTTTCCTTTTTTTGATTTTCTTTTTCTTTTAAAGGCAGCAACCCAAAACCATTTAATTGGGGTACTTAAACCTTTTCAAAAATTATGAAAAAATTTCAGGGAGGCTCACAATAAGATAAGGAAGCTCCCCATATTTTTATTTTGAATTTTTGAATAGTTTAACATGGTTTCAAAAATAGGAATTGATTTGCACCAATTTTGAGTCCTCCACTTTAATTCTTTACTTGGCAAGAAAATGCCTTTGACAAATATTTATAAAAATGTATTCTTGGAACTTCCTAGACAAATTGGAAATTCAAGAATAATCTGTTTTGCCAATTTGAGCAATGAATTTGGTTTGGAGATTTGGGAAGGGTTTGTTTCCCTTTTAAATGTTTTCCAATTGTTGCTTTATTAAACTTAGCAATTTAGAATGTATGCCATGATGCAAGTGCAATGCAAAAGTGAAAATTTGGTTCAAATTTTATAGTACCAAACTAGGGATGTTACAAATCTACTCCCTTACAGGAATCTCGTCCCGAGATTCTAGGCTTGAGTGAAGAAGGCAGGATATTCCTGACGAAGACTTGTTTCGCGTTCCCAGGTTGTTTCTTCTTCAGAATAGTTAGACCACTGGATTTTGAGGAACTTGATGGTCTGGTTACGAGTCTTCCTTTCCGCTTCATCCAAGATACGGATAGGATACTTACGGTAAGTCAGATCCTCCTAGATGTCCAACACTTCATGATCAACCGCACGAATAGGATCTTTGAATAACGACGGAGTTGAGAGACATGGAACACATCATGCACATCCGGGAATTTCTCTTGGAGCTCCAACTGATAGGAGAGATCACCTCTCTTAGCCAATAGTGAAAGGACCAACAAAGCGAGGTGCCAGTTTCCCTTTTATCCCGAAACGGCGAACCCCACGGAGGGGAGAGACACGAAGGTAGGCTTTATCACCAATGGCACAGTGAACCTCCTGATGATGCTTATCATAGTAGCTCTTCTGCCTGGACTGAGCAATCTTCAGATTCTCTCGAATGATACAGACTTTCTCTTCAGCCTCATTGATCACATCCGGACCCAAGAGGGGCCATTCTCTGGTTTCAGACCAATTTAGCGGAGTTCGACATTTTCGTTCAGAGAGAACCTCAAATGGAGCCATCCGCAGACTAGCTTGGTAGCTATTGTTGTAGGAGAATTCGGCGAATGGTAGGAATTTCTCCCAACCCTTGTGTCACATCCCGAATTTTGGCCCTATAAAATTTTCCTTGTCAGAACCCAAATTTGGATTTGAATTTGGATCTTCTGATCTTGGCACCTCTATTTTCTCCCGTAGTTCCAAAACCCCAAGATTCTCCAAATATTTATCTCTTCTTTAAAGGCAAAAAGAGCCTAAACCCTAGCTTTCCACAAGAAGTAGGTCAAAACCGTCTTCAAAACTTCTACAAAAATTCAGGGAGTGTCCCTAACCAGTATGTAACCCAAATATACAAAAATATTCCATACCTTGTTAAGAAAATATTTGAGTATTTCCCTGTTTTACTTTCTGCCCAAAACATTAATATTTTTGGAAACCCTACTAAACATTTTCCAAAAATTCCAAAAACCCCAAGGTAGATGCTCTGGACCTATATCTACCTCTGGGAATTTTCCTGTCCATTTATCTTTTAAGTTAACTACCCAAAACCCATTTCCCCTTTTCAGCCGAACGTGTTCGATGAAATTTTTGTTTAGACCAAGTTCAGATTTTGGGAAAACATTGTTCTACAAAGTTGTGGGAAATTTAATTTGGCGCAAGGTGACGCAAACCGTTTTCATTTTGTAGCCCTAGCGCGAGAGAAAAGGCTTGATGCCGATATCGGCATGCCGAGTGACATGATCACCGCTGGCATGTCTCTGCCAGGCGGCACCGCCCCTTTGTGGTCGCCGCCGTCGAGCCAACCGCAGCCCCAAATCCATGCTCCCCAGCTTCCCCACCTTTCCCTGGACCCCCCCCCCAAGCCACACGGCCGCCACCGCCCCAAGCCTTTCCGGCACCCGCAACCACGCCGACGAGCTGCGCCTCCCCTCGTTGAGCCACCATGCTCCCACTCCCTCGCCTCCCTGTCGCCGCAGCCGCCGGGGAGCCTCACCGGTGAGTTCGCCGGAGACGAAGACCCCGTTTCCCCTGTTTTCCTTTTTCTTTTTTTTCCTTCGCGCGTACAGGTTCGACTAATGGGCCGCTGTCCAGCGGGCCCAGCCCGTCAGACTTTTAAACATTTCCGAAACGTTTTCTTTTATTTTGTTCCTGTTTTTGAAATGGCAGATTCTAGGGTTAACTTTGGAAAGTCATATCATTCTCAAAAAAATTCAGAAAAATATGAAACCTTTTGCAGTAGCTTTGTTTTGAACATTTCTGTCCAATGAAACTGGTTTTGATTGATTTGAGGTTTATTTTCTTGGGGGATTGTTGAGTAGCTTTTGGAGAGTTTTTAATGCCTATTTCCATTCCTTTGAATAGATCCCAACCATTCTTTCGCAGGAGAAGTTGAACCCTCAGCTGAAGGCAAGCCATCAGCCCCCAACCATCTGTTTCCAAGTTGTAGATGTATTGTTTGCTATGATTATTGTTTGCTTGCGCGTTAGTTTGCATTCCACAGGCCATATTTTATGTCTATTATTTTATGTGATCTATCAATGCTACTTTTATTTTCTGCAATACGATAAACTCATGTTCCGTGAGTTGAGTTCCGGTACCCCGTCTAAATACACGTTGGGTCCTTCCCAAGTGGATTGAAGCGGCTACTTTTCTGTAGGGTGGTGGTGTTGTGTTGGATGGTACCATGCACCACTCCCCATTCCGGTGACGATGGACTGGGGGAACCGCCGCAGTCAATGGAATGGAGGAACGGGATCGCGTGGACGCCTCCACTAACTTTTGTAGTCGACCTGTGGCTGTTACTGGTCGTAGGCATCTCCGCCATCGCCCGATTGACGCTAACCAATTGTGCTGCTTTATTTTCTTTACTCAACCTGTGGCTGTTACTGGCCGGAGGCATCTCCACCATCGCCCGGTTGATTTTGTTATCTCATTTTCTTTACTCGACCTGTGGCTGTCACTGGTCGGAGGAAACTTGTGGGGACCCCGGACTAGCTGTCCGAAATACCCGATTATGGTTCACACAACGATCCCATGATCAGTCTGTCGTTGCCCATAATCCGAATTGGATACCAAAGTTTACATCCATTTCAGTACCGCATTAAAGTCTTACATAGTAGGTCACTTAGACCAAGTCTTACATAGGTGCCTTCAAGGGCCAAATCAAAAGCATTCAGCGGAAGCTACGTAGTAGAAGTCCAACGCGTCCTAGCGACGACCGACAGGCAGTTGACTCACGAAGATCCCTAGTTCGCATAGAAGTCTCCATACTCCGCTTCAGCGTAGTTTCCTCGGGATCTTGCTAAGACAATAGCCAGAGACGAAACCAGTATGAGTACAATTTGTACTCGCAAACTACTCCTCTACTGAGTATGCACCAGTTTTAAGTTGTTCTCTACAGCACTTTTAGTTATTACTCTATCTCTATATCCTTGATGAAAAAGGTAAGAAGAGGTTTACTACTATCTTTAGAGAGAAGCAAAATTTTATTATTTATCCAAAACTCCTCCTTTTTCCGACCTCGATTCATCATGGTCTCTTTTCCTCCACAACTCATACCACTCCACTTGGTATAGTTGGGAAACATCAGCAACACCTTTGTTTCTTTAAAATTACCTCCTTTTGTAAAACTTTGCACATAATCTAGTACAGCCTCCCAACTGTCCATATCCGAGGACTCGGCTATTCGAATAGTTTTTACCCTCTGCAGAGGTAGCACGCTTTTCCCACACCCATCCGGTAGCTCATCGTGTCTGCCACGTCCCGCCATACAAGGTGTATGCGAAGTTGAACCACCGGCCATAGCCTTTCCTTTGCTCATGCTAGTATAGGATCCTGCCCTTACGATTTCACCATTCCTTCAACACCTAGTACAGGATCCTCCGTCAAGGAACCTAGATGTAAGGACTCGTAGTTTTATCCGGCGGCCCAAAGGTGGACCTTCAATCCCTCAATCCCTCAAATTGCCGGGACCCGGGTCAGGGGTTAGAGTCGCCATGCTCATCCCCTCATGCATAACGGAGTCGTCTCCGTCGATGAGGTATCCAGTACTAACACGAGCAAATTATATGACTACGCCCGTTCCCATATTTGGGTAGATGTGGTCGCACAGGTTATCGGCTGGTCGTCATGGTACTGAGACACAATGTGCATTTTTCATAAACAACTCCCTTTATCACTTCTCCACTTTAATACCGATAAGTCGACATTTCATCATCAACTAGGTACTTTAAAAAGGAGTTTGGAATAAACCATGTTTTTCCCATCCTATAGTTTTAAGTATCTACTCTACATTCTACATAGGGTGATAAAGCAGATTTCATATCCTTTGTAAAAAGGCTTTTTGGAAAATTAATACCACTACTTTAGGAACTTGCATGTGATTAAATTAGAGGTATGTAAATGCAAGCTCAGCGAAGTAGCTTGCCTTGCTCAACAAAGTGCTCGGGTTCCTGCTGCTCGAAGTAATCTCCTTCCTCGTAGTCTCCGTCAACGTTTGCGTCTAATCGATAAACAAACAATACAAGCAAACAATCACTAAACTAGACAAGCAAACATCACATCACAAGCAACATAACATCACACTTAGCTACTGAACACACGAGATAACGCAATTGGGTTTCAAATTGATTTAATTAACAATTATTCATTTGCATCACAATTATGGCAGAAACTAGGGTTTCAGGTTTAATTGCATAACTTGAGTTCTGTTGGTCATAAAAATACAAACTAAAATTCTATAGATAGCTACTGATCTCTAGAAGACAACCTAATTGGATTCAAATCAATTTGAGTTATTAAACTCCCTGTAGAAATGTTTTAATCCAGAATGTTGATTTTCTTGTTTTTGCTACAACTCAAGTTAATTTTATTCAAAAATTAAATCCTTCTAGGGGTGACTAGTATTGCTTAAATGTGAGCTAACAAAATTGGTTTGACCTCAATTGGATTAGTAGAGTATCAGAAACAAACAAGTTTAGGTTTTATACCTTCTGTGGCATTTTGATTATCATTATTTATTTATTAACCTAAATGGGGTGAAACCACTTTAGTTAGTTAGATAATTTCATAAGCTTTCCAGAACATTTTCACTTGCTATTTTTAGATTCCTAGATCTCAAGATATTGAATTTCAAAGTCCTAGTCAAATTCCTGACAGAGAAAACTACCCATTTTAAATTCATCAATTAGCACATTTGGCATTTTCATTTTAAATCAGGGAATTTCTCTTAATGATCATGTCTTGCATCACTGTGAAGATTACATGTTTTATTTGCTACAAGATTTTAGTTTGCTATTTTTAGGCCTCTGGTTCAATAGCAATTTGCATGGGAAGTAGGCTATGTTCTGTTATTGCAGTGTTGAGCTAACTGATTAGCTATATTGTCCAATTTAAATCTTTTAGCCAGATTTTAATTCAGGGTTCAAATCACTTGCTCATGATAGTATGCTATCTATACTAACATGCTGTGCTAAGAATTACTCCTAAATAAAATTAAGTGAATTAATATCAACAGCTAAAGACAGAAATAAATATCTGTTTCAGAAACTTTTCTGAAACAGATAGGACATAGCTACTTTGTCCAATTATTTGAGGATGCTAAGCTAATTATTTTGGACATACAAGACATGCATCAGAATCTATGGATCTAGATCTTTCTATCCATATAAAGTTTGGAAATTTTGGCTTAATGGATTTTTCACAATTTAATTGCAAAGTGGGCTAATCAACTCTGTTTTTACTGGACAGCGTTT
>QRDG01002413.1:0-253553 GCA_012064385.1 Puccinellia tenuiflora | reverse complement strand
ATACAAAGATAGTTGTAGAACGGATTTTTATTAAAGAAATATTTACTATCTTTCAATGATATTCGGTAAAAAACCACTAATATTTGGTAACATTGTCAGTTATGTGCTTAAACTATGCTCCCAAATAAATAAAAGCATACTTATAATATTGTGACGTGTTAAAAAGGTCAAGATAAGTATAAAAATTTAGTAAAAAATGTATTTATTTTGACTCATACGAGAAACAAATAATCATTTGACCGGCCATGTCTACTCTTCTACGGAACTAGCGCCATCCACGACAACAGATTTGTAAACAATATGAATACTGGTGTAGGACTCGGTAGGGCGAGGTCAAAAATATATTATAGCTATGTATCGCTATGTATCAATCAGTTATATTCACCAATTGCTCGATCGATTGGTAAAGAAGAAAAGGAAAATAAATCAGCACTAGACCGTACTGCGCTAGTTTGGGTCGCTATGGATAATTCACTAGCATGGGATGCTATTGCTAGGATGGGCCTCACTGTTGCCAGATTTCCTCTGGTCGAACAGTCTTCTTGGTCGTCTTCCATTTCGCATGAGCAAGAGACCGTCGAGTGCCGTAGCGTACGTCAGAACTCGGGGACAAACACATCATGCTCGCACAGACAGGGCACTACTGGTGGCAGTATCCGCCAGGTCGAAATGAACCGCTATCATGGGCTAGGCAGGAACATCAGCTGGATTTAGTTCTCGCAAGGTCAACCACTCGTCAGTGGCAACCACTCATCGAGGTAGATTAGATCTAAATTCTAGATTGATATGTATAGGAAGGGATTGGGCGGGAAGGTATAATTATTTTTCTGAATTTTACATATGAGTAGTCTACAACACTTGTGTCTAAGTTTCTTATTTGATGAACTTGTATTTTTTAAAATTTATATTTCCAATGATTTTTAATGACTTAATGGTGTGCTACATCGAGCGAGGAGGTATAGTATTGATCTTGGTCAAATTATGGAAGAGTTCAAAATTGGGTCGAGCTTTGCCACCGACGGAAACTTTTGGACCACATTGAAATTTCATTCTCAGAATATTTGTAACTTCCATTTTTATTTAAATATCTTTCTATTTCCATATTACTAAGTGATTATGGTTAGGATCATATAAATTATTAAATGTGTCTAGAAATTTTTATTGCATACCATTTTTCTAAGCTTTAGATTTTGCCCGACCTCAATTTTTTAGGTCCTCCGTCACTGACTATGAATGATACAACCCTATACTGAAAAATCAGATGACTTATTTTTCCAGGTTCTCTAAACTTGTAATAAAAAAACTCCACACAATTAAAATTATCGGGTGATCCTCCAATGCATTCTTGATAACTCACCAACCAAAATGAGAAATTAGGCAACAAAAAAGTAAATGGGCAATCTTTTCTTCCTCCATACAGAGGTTGCACCCCATGCTCCCATTGTTGGAGATATGCCTTAGAGGCAATTAATAAAGAGTTTTTATTATCATATCCCAAAGTGTTCATAATAAGTTTTATGTCATGCTATAATTGTATTAAGCGGAAACATTAATACAGGTGTGATATAAAACAACCAGACCCCTAGTAGCCTCTACTTGTCTAGCCCATTGGTCAACTGATGATCAAGGTTTCCTGATCATGGGTATTTATGCCAATTGACAATGGAGTTGTGTCATTGGGGAATGACATGATGGACATCCACCCAAAGTAAGTTAGCGCAATAAGATCTGTCACGAATATCGGCATTGCGGTAACTTAAATAGAAACGTAGTAGTAAATGAATCCTTAGACCGTGACATCATATTTAATCACTGTTCTGGAAGGAGACTTTGACTGCATCAACCGTCACACCGTAACAGAGTGATCATAAAGATGTCTATCAGGTTTCCTGAAGGAATACGTTGAGGCGTAAGCATCAAGAGCGGGATTTTTTCATCCGCGTGACGGACAAGTATCACTGGGCCCACTCGGTGATATTACATCAAAGTCTTGCAAGCATGTGATTAGGTCACGGAGATGTAATATCATGGAGACGAGTAAATGAGTTTGTCAAATAACGAGATGGGATCTCGGACAAACTTGATATCGTGTGACAAAAGGAATTGGTGAACAACGATAAGGTTCAAGCGACAAAGAACTTCGTGGAACACACAAGGACCATCATGGGTTTCCAGATCCCGCTGTTGGTCATTGATCGGAGAGGGGTCTCAATCATGTCTGGAGTGATCCCGAACCGTAGGGGGGCACATTAAGGGGATGACGCTTAGGAATAGCTTTGGCACCGAAGAAATCAGAGAGACCAATTCCGGAATTGTTTCGAGATTTATCCGATGGAGATCGGAGGTTCCTAAGGAGTGTCGGAATTAAGGGAGAAGTATCCGATGGAGATCGGAGGGCAACGAAAGGAGTTTCGATGCGAGAAATATTAGATGATATGTATTTAATATTAATTAAAGTAATTAATAATTAAATAATATTTAATTTAATATTTAATGGGCAGCCCACCTAAATGGGCCTCACCCGAAATGGGAGGCCCAAGTGGGGGCCGCGCCACAAGGAGGGGTCGGCCGGCCTAGGCCAAGTGGGGCGCCCCACATGGGGCCCACTAAGGGGCCGGCGGCTGCCCCTTGGCCGGCCAAGCCATGTGGGGTTTAGTCCCACATGGCTAAGCCAAGGGGGTTGGCCTCCCCCCTCCTCCTATATAAGGAGGTGCCCCCTCTCCCTTTGAGGCCATCCCAATTTCTCTCTCTCTCTCTCTCTCTCTCTCTCCTCTCTCTCTCTCTCTCTCTCTCACCTCGAGCGTGGTTCCGCATTTCGGAGCTGCGTTTGGTAGAGGAGTTTCTCCATCATATCCCACCGCCGTGATAGTGGTGCTTCGGTCAAGCTATTCATCCTCCGCGGTTGCCGCTGGACCAGAGCCCGGGGATCGTCGCTACACTGTATGTGTGTAGAACTACGGAGGTGCTGCCCACTGCAGCACTCGTCGCCGCTCCCTGGTACGACTCCACGACCTTGAGGTCGGCGTCGTACGTCTCCATCAACAACGTTCTCGGAACGTATCGCTTTCGGTCTTCAAGAGCTACGAATACCGGAGCCCTCCATTACTTTATGTCTACATAGTAATAGATCTTGGCTAGTTTATTGTTCGCGTTGCTCGGAATTTTTTTGTTTTCTGCACACGAACCCCTTCACCCATGCCACATTTTTTTACTAATCCCGGAGTTACTTGTATGCGTCCCCTCAAACACATCCATATGAAAATAAAATGTTTCAAAAGGAAATTTTGATTTCAAAGCTCGCATATCCTAGCATCCTGAACTCCCATAAGCAACATTCGATCATAGAGCAATTTAGAGCTAAAAAATTATTCATTGGCCACCATAGGTCAATAATCACGGTCAATATCAACCCAAGACACCCCGACTCGAGCTAATGTCACAATGAGAATTTGATCACCTCTCTTTCACCACAAGCACGGTAAAAAATTGAGGTTACCTAATAGATCATTCTTCTTTGAATCCCTCTGCTCTGCTCACTGCTGAACCAATATGCCATCGTTGATCCTCATCCGACTCTGCTTCACTACCTTGATCGCATCCTTCGCCTCCATCATTTATCCCTGCCGCCAATTGTATCCTCTGCGTACCCTTTTCTTCTTACCATCGCACCAGCCACCATGATCCTTCAACATCACCCACATCGACCGTTTGTGGTGTTGGGTACCTCAAACACAACTTGGAGAACCAGGTCACGACCACCCATCACAACAGGGAAAACAAGGATCTGGAATTGGTCCGGGGAGGGGGGAGGCAATTTTGTTAGAATTAATAACAAACATAATGTGTGACGTATGTGTTCTGATTGCCAACAGTGCACCTAATTTACATATATATAGAGAGAGATTGTATAGCTGACTGTTAATCAGAGTCGATATCGTAGCCTTCATGTTCCAGGCTTGGTGAGAAGGCGATGTAGATGATGTAGTGGTCGTTGATGAACTGGGGATCCTCCTGGTCCCCTCCGGCCTCCACCTGCACTGTCCTGGGAGGGCACGGCGAGGCTCCAGCCTGTCCCGTTGCTTGTGCGCAGCTTGCAATCGGGGTAGAACGTCGGGATTTTAGGGGAGCAGTGTGGCTAGGCACTACGTGTAGATCGCCTGCCACCGGGCTCCCCCCTTATATATATGCGCATGCAATGGGGGGCCAGACCATGAGTTAGTTAGAGCACCCCCGATCAGGGCGTTTTAGTTGCGTACGTGAAGGTCACGAAGGTTGGTTCGTGGGCCTTCACTTATCTTTTTATTAACGTTATTCTTATCTCTTTATTTTCATTATTCTGTTCTAACGTTTATCTCTAAACTGTCAGATCAACCAACAAAGTCCAGTTCATGTGCTTCGCTGAGACATCGGAGGAAATCTCAACTTTGCTCATAAAGTAACTTCTTGCCAGATTCTCCAAATGAGAATATCTGATATCTTGGATTATCCGATGTCACTTTCTGCCCCTAGGTACAATAACACTCCTTACCATCGTGCAAATGATTGTTTTTTTTTCGGAAGGGCATGCGCTGCGATGTTCATGCTTGGGGCGCTCAACGCTACAAGTTTCTTCCTCTCCCATGGAAGTGAAGGCCGTTCTTTGTGATTTTCTTTGATTACCTTCTACTCTTTTTCATGTTTTCATCCTTTTGGTCGATGATCTGTATATCTTTTGGTATTTTATTACAAAGATGAAACTGAAGGCAACATTTGGCATTGCCTGCTACCAATTGGTTAGTGCCGCGTTTTACACGTCTATCATGAAATAGGGACATGACCACATGGGAATATGAAAAGAAAAGATATAAGGGAATTATACAAGTGTATCTTATCTTCTTCTCAACCAATCATCAAATCCATTACGGTCAGCATAAACATATGACCGCATCACGAATGACATGAAATCCACTGAATTAAGTACATTGCACAAAACTAAGCAGACAATACTGCACACGCTAATAGAAACATGGTAGCGGTCTCCAAACGAAAAACGAGAAAGGAGGAGAAATGACACGGCGGAGCAGCACAAGAATCGCCGTAGCAAAGCACCATGGATCGTCTCGCGGCCAGTACCAGTACCAGTACCAGTCCCATCCCGCCGCCTATCTATCTCATCATGCCGACCGGCGTGGCCGGCGCCCCCATCACCTGCGTTCCAGAGACGCCCCGCCTCTGCCGCTCCATGTTCGCCTCCCAACCTTTTTGCCACACAAATTTAAGGCAAATCACATCGTCAGTTTAAGCGCACAGAACACAGAATCAAAAGGACCCGATTGCGTTGAAGCAACGAATCAAGCCATCAACAATGGAATGAATGCAAAGGCGCTACCGATCCCCATGTCGAAGCCGCGGTTCTTGAGCTCGCGGTACATCTGGCAGAGCGCGCACCACTCGCAGCACCAGTGCACGAGGAAGTCCGGGCACTCCCCTTCGTCCAGGTCGTAGTGCGCCCGCATCTTGGTCCGGTAGACGCACGAGTAGAGGCACGCCATCCCCGTCAGGGAGTAGATCACCGCGTAGATCGCTCCGCTCCGGGCACACGCTGCACAAATCAATCAAATCACAGAACGCCAGTCACACCACGGCTCCTCTGAAGAAACTGAAGAAAAAGGAGTAGGTAAAATAGGCAGGAAGAACTCACAGCCGGATCCTCTGTCCACGATGTCGGCGATCTGCCCGAAGGTGACGCAGGGGCACAGGCACGTGATGAAACCTTCAGGAAACAGATGGACAAACTTCAGCGACCATGGTATTTGGTAGCTAGCTACTCCAGCTCTCAGCTGTGCCCAAGAGGGGGAGATAGATCGATTACTGAACGGAAGACAGAGACCAACTTACAGTTCCCTGGGTCGTCCGCGCAGTGGAAGAGGCTGGTGGACCACCGCCGCAGCCCGGCGCCCGCGTGCGAGTGGTTCATCGCGTGGTTGTACGTCCCCTGCGGCGGCGCCGCCGGCGCCGAGGCGCCGTTGCTGTACCTGCTCATGCTGCCGTCGTACGACTCGTTGGGGGTGGTGGGATACATTGCTTGGAAAATGCGGCCGTGCTTTCTTTATCAGTGTGCTAGAGCGAGGGACAGGACCCGGTTCCTCTTTAAAGCATTCAGAGTCCCTCGCAAGTAATTTCTTTATTCTTTTTTTGTGCCAATCAGTAGGGCGGTGACCAGTCTTTCAAGTCAAGTGCGGACACATAGTACGTGCATCAGGGACTCACGGTGATTTCTTGGATGCTTCGTGCTTGTAGTTAGCCATGGTCACAGTTGGTCGTAGGTTAAGTTTTGCAGGTCCAGATCATACAGACATTTCATAATCTGCAGAAGCCCCGGAATAGCTGACACACGCACGTGATCTTTGCACTCACACCTGTGTTAGGAATAATCAAAGTTTAGTCAGCCGCATGCTCTGACTACTATATTCGCCACACACGTACGTGATCTTTGCGCCTTGACGATTGATTTGTCAACACATGTCATCTTCCAATTTGTGAGCAGACAGTGCTGCATTCTTTTGGTATACGATGACCTCGCCTGAGGAGGGGGGCGCGCGTGCGGGCCGGGTCGCCGGCGGCGGACCTTGGCGCCGCCGGCATGTGGGGGGGGGGGGGGGGGGGGGGGGGGGGTCGACGGATCTCGCTTCACCTGTCTTGGGGGTTGTCCGCGGAGCCGTCGGGGAAGAGGGTCTGGATCACGGCCATGTCGCCGTCCAGTCTGCCTTGAGTGCGATGGATTCCGATGGGGATCCTCCGACTCGCTCACCTCCTCCTGCTCTCTCCGACGAGGAGATCCGCCAGCAGTTTTGGGTGGATGCCGGGTTCCCTACGCCGGCCAGCCGTTTCTGGGAGAGGACCTCGTCGCCGGCGGCAGGTGAGAATGCTGATAGTTTCTCTGTGTGCAGGACTGCGACGCGCGTGGAGCCTGCGGCTTCGTTGCGAGGGAGGGGCCGAGGGGTGGTGTCGTCACCGACTGGACTGCGGATCACGCGTCCGCCGCCGAGGATCGGGCCGTGGAGGGGTCCGCTACCTCCCAGGCAGTCTTCCCCGGCGCCGGTGTTGGCCACCTTCCTCGACCGAGCTTTGGAGGTGCACGGTCGGGCGGCTGTCGCTGGGCCGTCGACGGGTGTTCCGGCGTGTCCGCCGACATGCACGGCAGCTGCGCCGACCGGGACGAGCGCTCCGGCCGCCGGGCCGCCGGGCTCCGTTCCGCTTGCTCCGGGATCGGCGGGGGGACGCGGGATCTCCGCGATTCAAACGGATTCTGGATCGAGTGGTGGGCCCAGTGTGCATGCGTTGTATCCTGGCCGTTCATCTTGGGTGCATCTACGTCGGAGGTTTTCCAAGTTCTGGGATCGCGCGTGCCCTAAGCCTCTCCTCGCCGCCTCCTCCGACTCGTCTCCCTCGTCGCCATCTCCCGCGTGTGCTCCGGTTCTCCAGCCGCCGCCTACGTCCTCGACTGGCTCCCGCTGCCGTTGGGCCCGCAGCTTCGCCGCGGTCGTCGCTGCGCCGATGTGTGCTGCTCCGCTGCGTCCTCCGGCTGGGGCTGGTCCTCGCGGGGGGCCTCCTGTTCCTGCTCGTCCGCCGTCCTAGCAGCCGCCGCCCCAGCAGCCTCCGCTTGGGCTGCAGCATGGTCTTCTTCCCGGGCAGCCGCCGGTGCTGGGCGCCTCGTCGGGTTCCTCCGCTACGGCGGGTGGGACGTTTCCCGCGCCCCAGGTGGGGGCGTTCCCGTACCGGCCCCTTCAGCCCCCCTCTCGCCAGTACGGGCCGCCGGCGTACTTGCCGCCGCAGATGATGCTGTATGGCCAGTTCCAGCCTCCGCAGATGCCTGCTCCGTTGTTTCCTCCCTTCCAGCAGCAGCTAGCACCGCCTCCGGTTGCTGTGGTTGGCCAGGGTGCATCGCGAGCGAAGAAGAAGAAGAAGAGAAGAAGAAGAAGAAGAATAGTTCTGCGGTGGCGGCAGTGCAAGTACCTCAGCATTTTTTGTCTCAGCAGGTGTATCCGTCGCAGCAAACTTTGCCTAATATGCAGCCTCCGTTGATGCCTTCGGGTCAGCAGCAGGGTGTTTTGTTGCAAGGCCAGCAGCCAGGGGTTCAACAGCAGCATGTCCAGCCTGTGGTACCGTTCGTTCCTGCGGCGCCGGCAGTTGTTGATGCTGTGGTTGCCGGTCCTGCTGGTCCTCAGGGTAAGGCTAAGTCTAAGAAAGCTTCGGTTTGTTGGAAGTGTGCGGTTAATACGCATGCGACCAAGGATTGCACTGCTCAGCATTTTTGTTTGGTTTGTAATAACACGGAGCATCCTACCATGAGGTGTCCTACTCTTAGACAGCCGAGGCCTTCAGCTTTTACTTCTGGTTTTGGCACGGATGAGACTCTGTTTCTGCAGTTGCCGGATAGTGTGTTCAAGGAGCATCTTGCCCCGACGAGTTCTCCCACTGCTTTGGTCTCGATTGTCGGTGAGCCGGTCACGGCTGTCGCCATTCAGAGTCTGATGTCGAGGATGTGCCCTACGAGATCTCAGTGGACTTGGGAGGCCATCCCCCATGGTGCTGATGCTTTTTTGATCGGTTTCCCTTCTTTGGAGGATCTTCAGAGGGTGGATGGTTTTCAGATGAGTGTTCCTTCTTTTACTGCTCAGGCCACTGTTTCTGTTTGGGCGGCTCAGGATATTCAGCCCAAGAGGATGCTTGAGCAGGTCTGGGTTCATGTCCAGGGGGTTCCTTACACTGTCAGGCACTTTCTGGGGCTTTGGGCAGTAGGATCTCTCATTGGCACGACTTTAGATGTGGACCTGGTCACTTTGAGGAGCCAGAATGTGGTCAGGATCTTGGTCGGTATGATTGACTCCTCGGTTCTGGATAAGCGGGTGGATGAGCAGGGTTCCTATATTGGTGCATCATGTGTTATCAAGCTCAGGGAGTATGACTTCTTTTTCCGGCGGGAGTCCATTGCTTTTATCCCTGACCCGAGCTTTGTTCCTTTTTTCTGGAGGCGTAAGGGAGATGATTCTGGGTCCGATGGTTCTGGTAATGTTGAGGGATCGGGCTCTTTGGATCAGGCGACTGCTCCTGGTGGGACTGGTCAGCAGAGTTCCAACATGGAGGTAGATGCTGGCACGTCTTCTGGGGCTCCTGTTGTGGGGCAGTCTGTGGTGTCGTCTGTGAGGCCTATGGTGGCGATCACTCCGTACAACCCTAGCCCGATGACGCCTCGTGGTATGGAGATTGTTTCTAGGGTGCGGCGCTCCTCGCCCCATCTTCTGCGTCCGACTACTGGGCATGTTTCTTCCTCTTCTCCGGGGTCGCCCTCGGTGTTGCCGGTGGCCGCCGGACTGGCATTGGAGCTGGCTGCGGCTGCTGTTGGGGGCCCACGGAGGTCTCTTCTGAGGGTGGCGGCCCTGCTGGACCGGTGCACTCTGCCGGGCTGGAGACTGGGGCTGCCGACTTGGGTAGTGCAGCCCCGGCCTCTCTGCGGTAGATGATGGTGGGAGGGTGGCGACCAGCTTTGGTGGCATTGGCACGGGGAGGCTTCTACGTCGACTCTGCCCCTCCTTGTCACGCTGCCAGAGGTGGAGTGTCGTTCCCCTGTTGTGATGGAGGGGGTCTCGACTCCGACTGTGACCCCTCCGTCACCTGTTCGTTCATCGATGCTGGAGATCGAGTTGGTATCTTCTTCGCCCTTGCCAGCTCATGGCGTCGCTGGGCCAGGGTCGGCTCCTTCTTCGCCGCTGCCGACCTGTGTCGTGGCTTCGCCGGCGTCGCCTGCACCTGTTGGGGGTTCCGTCTCGCCACGTACGCCGCCTCCTACGGTGACGTCTCTTGCTGCGGGGATCACTCCGATCCGTCGTAGCGAGCGGTTTGGTGTGGCGACGGATGGGGCCTCCGCCACGGACGAGGACTCGTTGGCGAAGGCTATGCGTCGCAAGGCGGCTCGCAACTTGGACTCTCTAGGTACGGACATAAAGTCAAAGTCTTTCCTTTCTTTTTCGCCTCTTTCAATTCAGTCTAAGCTTCATAGTGTAGGTTTTAAACTTGGTAGTAATAAGGCTCAGGTAGAGGTGTCAACTAATGTCTTGAGGCATATGGAATTTGACCGTCTAACGGTTATTCCAAAAGCTTCGACAGTGTTGACGGCCACCTATGAGGATGAGGAAGAGGCGAATGCCACATCAGATGGTCAGCTTCTTTCTCATCTCATTGGTGATGTGTCGGAGGTGGGTTTGGATGAGGACGGGCTAAGTTCATTGTATGAGCTCACAGCAACCGGCCGGAAGTCTAAATCTGCCTCTAACAAGGCGTCCTGGAATCTGGCTAAGTTCTCCAAATCCCCAATAGTTTCCAAATGAATGGCATGTTTGCAAATAGCAGAGGTCTTGGTGACTTGGCTAAACATTTGCACTTCGCTGGATGCATTCGGTATCACAATTTGGATTTCTTAGCTATTTCTGAGACGGGGAGGCGGGAGTTCTCACAAGGTCTATTGAACCGCCTTTCAGGCGGCATGGATTTTGCTTGGTACTCCCGGCCCCCACGTGGACGATCGGGTGGCATTTTACTAGGCGTCAGGACTGATACCATGGAGGTGTTGGCCGTTTCGGATGGTGATTTTCACATAAAGATCCACATCCGAAATAAGGCAGACAATTTCATTTGGAGTCTTGTTGCCGTGTATGGGCCCGCCCAGGTGGAGCATAAGTCCGATTTTCTTTGTGAAATGGTAAACTTGGCAAAGGACAACCCGCATCCGTTACTCATCGGTGGGGATTTTAACTTGCTTCGTTATCCATTCGAGAAAAACAGGGGACGTTTTGACAACCGTTGGCCTCTTTTGTTCAACGCGGTCATTGACAGCCTGGACTTAAGAGAGATTTCAATGGTTGGGAGACAGTTCACTTGGGCTAATTCTCTTCCTGAACCCACATACGAGAAATTGGACCGAGTGCTGATGGACACCGATTGGGAATCCAAGTTCCCATTGGTATCGGTACGGGCTCTAGAGCGTATTGAGGGTTTGTCGGATCATGCCCCTATTCTTTTGACCACCGGTATGGCTATACCTCCATGCAAACCGCGGTTCAAGTTTGAACTTGGTTGGCTGCAGCGTGAGGGATTCCATGAGATGGTCAAAAGGATTTGGGAAAGACCAGTTGCGGATGCCTCTCCAATCCAGATATGGAACAACAAGATACGGGCTTTATGCACTCATCTTGTTGGGTGGGCACGACATACTACTAGTTTACTCAAAAAGAAAAGATACGTCTATCCTCGATTATCGATGCTTTGGAGGCATTGGCAGAAGTACGACTATTATCCCCACAGGAAATTGAGCTAAAAAGCCAATCCAATGCGGAAATAGCTAAACTTTTGCGTGAGGAGGAGTTAAAATGGTATCAACGTTCTAAAGCTCAATTCATCCTTCAAGGGGACTCGAATACTCGCTATTTCCATAGTATTGCCAATGGCAGACACAGGAAAAAGTGCATTCATTCCCTAGTGCAGGAAGAGGAAATGATTGAGGGCCAGGAGCAACTCAAGTCGTATATTACCAATTATTATAAGGGTCTGTTCGGAGCTCCAGAGGAAGAGAACTTCACTCTGGATGAGTCTAGAACAACCGATATTCCCCAGGTTTCTGTTGAGGAGAATAACCTGCTCACTAACCCCTATTCGGAGGAAGAAGTGAGAAAGGCAGTTTTCCAAATGGAACATAACAAAGCACCTGGACCGGATGGTTTCCCAGCGGAGTTCTATCAGAATTTCTGGGATGTAATCAAGTCTGATTTGCTAAATATGTTCGCCTCCCTCCACGTTGGACAACTGGAGCTTTTTCGTCTCAATTTTGGTGAGATTATTTTGTTACCTAAGGTTAATGATGCAGAGAGGATCCAACAATACAGACCTATCTGCCTCCTTAATGTTAGTTTCAAAATATTCACTAAAGTTGCCACGATTCGGCTGAACAGTGTGGCGGATCATGTAGTTCGACCTTCTCAGACTGCTTTTATGCAAGGCCGTAATATCCTAGATGGGGTGGCAATCTTGCATGAAACGGTCCACGAACTGCACAGGAAGAAATTGAATGGGGTAATTTTGAAAATTGATTTTGAAAAAGCTTATGATAAAGTTAATTGGTCTTTCCTTCAGCAGACGCTCAGAATGAAAGGTTTTTCTACTGAGTGGTGTGCGCTTATTGACTCCTTTGTTTTGGGTGGAAGTGTAGCCATTAAAGTCAACGATGACACTGGTAAATACTTTCAAACAAAAAAAGGTCTCAGACAAGGAGACCCACTATCGCCAATACTATTTAACATAGTGGCTGATATGTTGGCCATCTTGGTTGAGCGTGCTAAGTCTGAGGGTCAAATTGAAGGTGTGATTCCCCATCTAGTTGATGGGGGATTATCGATACTTCAATATGCCGATGATACAATCCTTCTTATGGAACATGACATCGAAAAAGCTCGAAACCTAAAGCTAATCCTATCGGCGTTCGAGCAATTATCGGGTCTTAAAATAAATTTCCCATAAAAGTGAATTGTTTTGTTTTGGCGAGGCCCAGGATGAAGCCTCCGTGTATGCCGAGCTTTTCGGGTGTGCACAAGGTCAATTTCCTATCAACTATTTGGGTATTCCGATTCATTATCGGAGGCTCACTAATGTTGAATGGAAGTTGGTGGAGGAAAGACTTCAGATCCGGTTAAATAGCTGGAAAGGTAAACTCCTATCCCTCGGAGGAAGACTGGTTCTCATTAATTCAGTACTGACAAACATGGTACTGTATATGATTTCCTTCTTCCAACTACCCAAAGGGGTCTTGAAAAGATTGGATTATTTCCGTTCAAGATTCTTTTGGCAAGGGGATAGTGAAAAGAAAAAGTATCGACTTACTAAATGGAGTGTGGTTTGCCGGCCAAAAGACCAAGGAGGGCTTGGTGTTCATGACCTTGAAGTCAAGAATAGAGCCTTGCTTGGTAAATGGTTATTCAAGCTTCTTTCTGAAGATGGAATTTGGCAGACACTCATAAGGAGGAAGTGTGGGAGATAAAACTGTATCCCAGGTTGTTTGAAAGCTTGGTGATTCACACTTCTGGGCTGGCCTCATGGCCACGAAGAAGTTTTTCTTCCCACATGCTTCTTTCTCCATTAGGAATGGATCGGAAATTCGGTTCTGGGAAGATTGGTGGCTAGGCCAAACTACTCTTCGTGAACAGTATCCGGCTCTGTATGATGTTGTGCGTTACAAAGGCGATACGCTGGCTAAGGTGATGGGTACTTTCCCACCGAATGTATCGTTCAGAAGAACGCTATTAGGGCCTAGAGAAGCATCTTGGAATGCATTGCTTCTCCGGTTGGACTCTGTCCATCTCATGGAAGGCCCTGATGAACTACGATGGATCCCAACTAAGAATGGTATTTTCTCGGTTGATTCTATGTATAGAGCTCTAATCCATCTTGTTGTTCTTTGTCGATTCAAATAAGAAAATTTGGAAGATGAAGATACCGCTCAAAACGAAGGTGTTTGCGTGGTATCTTCGTCGTGGAGTAATTCTTACAAAAGACAACCTTGCCAAACGCAATTGGCATGGGAGCAAAAAGTGTGTTTTCTGTAGTCATGATGAGTCCATTAAACACCTTTTCTTCCAGTGCGAGTTTGCTAGGTCTATATGGTCAGCTATCCAAATAGGTTCCACCTTATATCCACCGCGTAGCGTTACAAATATTTTCGGCAACTGGCTAAACGGGGTGGATCCTAGGTTTAAACTACTTATTAGGGTGGGAGCGATTGCCGTTATTTGGTCGCTTTAGCTATGTAGAAATGACAAGTTTTAATGATAATTTTTTTTCTATTATGCAGGTTATCTACCGATGCACAGCTACGCTCCGATTATGGTCGGTCCTGCAGCGTGCGGAGCACCGGGAGGTGTTCTTGGGGGGGTTCGTCGCGTTTGGACGCGGCGGCCAGGGAGTTATTCTCCCGGCATGGATGGTCGCATAACCTGCGAATCGACACTCCATTTTCATAGGCGGCCTTACAATTTCTCATGATGATATGTAACTCGCCTTTTATTTTACTGTTGCTTTGGATCTTTGGGACGGTTTGGGGCTGTGTGCATCTTAGTTATGCAGAGGCCGGGTGTAATGCTTAATACTTTTTAAGTAATAAAATCCCTTTATCGAAAAAAAAAGTTAGCCATGGTACGTGAAGAAGATGATATGTGCAGTTTCAACCTGCTCGATCTTGCCATGAATGACAAAAAAATGTGTGTGTATTTCCTAAATTTCATGGAACGCGAGTAAAAGATCTTTTCTCTACGGGGAAGAAGAAGAGTAGTACCATGTGACTGTGAGCATCATGGCGTTTCAATTCATCTATGCAAGAATAGATTATAGAACAATTTTACTTTTTCTCTCGAAGGCCATAGGCCGAACTATTATTAAGATAGGAGAAAGAGGTACATGGCAATCTCCAGGCAAATGTATGTATGCCAAGTCATGGTCTTTCTAGCCAAGTCATGGTCTTGCTAGCCAACTTGCAACAAGAAAAACAAAAAGAAGAGAAAAAGGAGTCTCAACCTTGCTATCATATACTACTTGGCTACTTGCCAACTTGTCGACGAACCATGCAACCACAGTTGTTATCTTGGGGTGTCGCTAAACATTAAACTAGCATAATACCCATGCACTTCTAGGGGGATAATATCACCGACGAAGAACTCATGCATATCAGCGAGGAGCACTTCCATGACGTCGTTGACGGCGATCTCATGCGCGTCATCCATTACCATGCTGACCTCTGCGCTCTATCCATGGCCAAGTCAACCTCATGCACGCTTGTTGACGGTGTCCCCAATAATCAAGATGATATTTTAGTTAGAGAAAATTGCACAAACACATACCTATTCGGGCCATCCTAACAAAACGACTATTTGGGATCAGTAATAAAAGCAACACCTATTGGTGCGTAGTAACAAAAATCACATAAATTATGACATGTGGGACTACAAGTCGGAGTCAAGTCCGGCATCACGTACCACCTTGTTTTCTTTCCCACTAAAAATTGCCTCCTTTTCTCTATTGTCTTCTCTCTAATTCACGTGTCTCTTCTGTTTCACTGATGGCTTTCATGGACGGTCGACCTCATCCCCGTTGGCGGGGAAGTAGCCGGTTGTTGCTCATATGAACTCATGTCACTTTGCGGACATACGTCCCCGCCCACGCCCGTACCAGCGATCTTGCAATGAATGATGAAAATGTGTTTGTATTTCCTAAATTTCGATTTTTTTTCGCAGGGAAGAGCATGAGTAGAACTTTCTCCGCATCATGCTATTCCACTTCATCGATGCAAGTATAGATCATCGGGGGTGGAGTTTTGGCTCCCGGGTGCAAATGCACCCTATATTTAAAATTCATTTTAAAGAACTTTCGAAATGTCAAAAAAATTGGAAACAAATGTTCGTGCATAGATCTTAACATGCTTTATGTTTCTTACGTCGTTTCATAGAAAACCAACATCTTTTGTTTCCTATATGAAAAAGAAAAAAATTGGTGCTACAATAAGCCTTTTCACATGACATTTTTTTTGTCTTTTTTACACAAATCACAAAAATATTGATGTTTCACGAAACGACTTTGTGAACACATACAATGTGAAGATGCATCCATGAAATTTTATTTCAAAAAAAATCGACATTTCAAAATTTGATTTTTGAATACCAGGTGAATAATGGATTTCTTAGATCATAGAACCATTTTCATTAATATAGGATAAATAGGTACATCGAGATCTCCGGGCAAAGGTATATAACCATTTTTCTCATGCCAAGTCATGGTCTTTCTAGCCAACTTGTAAAAAGAAAAAGAAAAGGAAGAGAAAAAGGAGTATTAGCCTTGCTATCATATACTTTTCCTATCCATGGTTGGCTACTTGCCTACTAGCTTGTCGACGGACCAACAGTTGCTATCTTGGGGCAACTGTCGTTAAACAATATTAAAATAAGGGGTTAGGTTTCAAAATTATCGAAGTCTAATCAAACGAGGTGACAGCAATGTACTGGTATTGGAGTATGCGGATGGATATAGTTTTCCTTTTTGGCCATTGGTTTGCGCTACTTGTCTTGAAGACAGCCACTGGGTCACATGCGAAACCTTGGGACGTTAAACAATCAATAATAGTCTACTTCTTCTGATCTTGGTTAGGTTAACAACAGCTGCCTTCATTTCATTTTCTGTTATATGCAGAGCGCAGAGGCAGTGTAAGATGGGATACTTATGGTACAAGCCTCCTACATGGCAGTAGCAACTTTGGATTTGCTGAAGCTATCGACTGACGTTTACGGCTTTCGTAATGGATAAGTATTGACCGTGTATTTGTTGCTTCTCGGAAGGAAACTTCCAATATTAATCTGTGAACAAGTCCCCCTCTTATCTTCCAGACTAGAAGCATAACATGCTGTTTTACTTTCATCCACAGAAATAAGCCGAGAAAACGACACAAACGGGTTGGCTTCGTTCTACTCCGTAGGTTTTTCCAATGACGACAGTAGGCTTACGACTTGCAGTTTGGTATAAACCAGCACCTAGTGTCGTCATTGCTCCATGAGTCCAATATTAGTGCTAGGTGGACCAACCTTTATTTATTTTCTCCTGCTAGGTAGACAAAGGGTCCGGGCAGAAGCAATATTATTACGTCCACGGTCTGTAAATTTGGATGGTGCGCCCATTCACCCCAAATTCCCACAACAACCATCTTTAGCGCATTTTCAGTCGGAATCAGGATTTGGCCAAAAAATGCACACGTGGACAAGGCTGAGGGCCCTTTCGGGTGTGCATTCATCGTCTTTCTCGATCGCTCCAGTCCCTAAATCTCCAAATTGTTTCCCCTTTGGCAACCACTCAAATTGTCTAATTCCACCGACCTGGAGCCCTCTATGGTCTCGTTGATCTCTTATAAAATTATTCATCGCTACTGGGGTCCTTTGTCACCCATTAATTGCACTAACTGAGCGGAATGAGCGTCGAAGAGATTCCCGACGAGCAGCCAATCACCTCCACCGTGAGAATCACCGATGGATTTTTTTTTTTTGTCCTATCTTTCCCTCTCGGAGTGCAGGATGAAGATTGGAGGGAAAGTAAGTACACTTCCTTACATAGGGTAAAACTCAGAGAAGATGGATATTGTACCTATAGAACTACATTCACCGAATCTGTTCACCCAAAAGCTCAAGTCCATGGGAAAAGGTGGTCAATGCATTTATATTTAAGCACTCCCCCTCATGTGTGGCTCCCTCAAGGCTAAATATGGACCGACAGTGTACTGCAATTTTTACTTTAAATTGCGGTAGCCGAGTCTTGAATTCAACACCGCATGGTTGATATCACGCAGAACTGCATGCCTTGAACCAGTTCACAAAAAAGCTCAAACTGATGGGGAAAAGGAGGACAATGCATTTATAATTAAACAGAACTGCCACATGGCGAGGACACATGTGTCCCCCGCCATGTTAAACACCGACCCATCGTCACATCCATGTATGTTATGTTTGATTTCGACCCAAGGGAATCATGTAACAAAGTTTAGAGTTTAAAGATAGAAATAGTTGTTTTGAAAATTTTGGGACCAAAGTGAGGTTACTCACAAAGTCATAACTTAAATTGCCATGGAAGTAATTCTATGTTTTAATCGACTATAATATAGGATAACTTTTGTTTTGTTCGTAGTGATTGCTTATCAAGCGTTTCGTTCGATATATAATATAGGATAGCTAAGGGTGCCAATATTATTCATGAATCCGGGTACCTGTGTGTGCCGTTGAACAAAGGTTTATTCAGATGCATTTTTCGCCCGTGGTTTTTTCGGACAGATACATGTGAACTCACAGATTGAGCATGATCGTAAGTACTGCTTGGATAACAAAGTTGAAGCCAAAAGGCACAAGTCCCCTGACCTTTTTCTTGATCTAACCCTCGCAAATTATTGTTGTTTTTAAGGACTAAAGCTCCATAATAATAAACAAACAACATAAAAGAAAACCTCTGAGGGAAAAGGAAAATACAGTTTGGTCCCAAAGAGTCCTCCATTCTCTCCCAGGGGCGGAGCCAGGATTTCGACATAGGGGGGGCGAGCGATGACGATCACATGTGTTGTATATTATATCGAAACATCAAGCTTAAAACAAAATAGTATGTCAAGTTATTACCATATGTTTGGGGATAAGCCAATAACATTATACGGATATAAATGAGCTACAAGAATTAATGGTAAGAAAACGATATTTTTTGCCTATTTTTTCACAGGTTTAGAAATAGTTTTCTATCACCATTTGTCAATAACTTGATCCAAATTTTCAACATTTGACCACCAGATTCACTAACAAAACAATTCGCGTGAAAAATCATAGGCTTTCTCTTTCCTTTTAAACTAAGAAATAGCTAAACCCAAGACAATAGGGAATTAGATCTGATTACAATACTTATATATAGTATAGCGTGTACATACCGTTGCTAACAATTAAATGGTGTGTATGTACGGCAAGCGAGCAGCGGTAGCCGCCGCGTTCGCTTCTACTCGGCTGCCTGGACGAGCCGTCAATCGAATCCACGGTTTGCCGGCGGCGGCGGGCGTCATGACACCATGGTAGCAAGATCGATCGATCTGCCCGACCAGATGTTGGGCAAGGGCAACGACCAGGGTCCACGATGTAGTTGGACACACAGGTATATGGGCTTTTTTGGTTGTGCTGGGCTTCGGAGTTCATGATTTTGGGCTTAAATATTGCTAAAGCTAAACATGTACGGCAATTAGCACATATACATACGTAGTAATACATGCGTACAACATACTGGCACCTGTTATATTTCTATGAGGGGGGCCATCGGTTGGGGGGGGTCTGACCCCTGCTAGCACCCCCCTGTCTCCGCCCCTGTTCTCTCCATCACACATGTACATGTGGATGAATGATGTTTCCGCATCGTTGTAGGAAGTAGGAACACGAAAGTAGTATCCAGTCAGGTAGCTAGGAAGTCACCCTGTTGCAAATGTCTTTGACACTGATCCCGGAAGAGCCATGATAAGAAGGTGATGTTGGGCTGATCATACATACTCCTTAACTTCCGTGTCATGATAAGAAGGAGATGAATATGACACATGGGACCATCTAGTCAGTCAGGCAATGGATAATCCCACTCGGGATTTTATTTTTCTCGGTACGCCAAACAGCTATAAGGTTTAATTTAGACCGGGATTACATAGTTCCGTCCGACCCCTATGAGTTTAAGGTTTAAAATGAACTTTTTCCATGTTTTAACTATTTCCATGTGAACTATATACAGATGTATTTAGATGTAATTAGTGTATACATTCACTTATTTGCTCCTTATGTAGTCCGTATGCAAATAGTTAAAACATGTGATATTATGATACGGAGGGAGTATGTATGATCAACCTAACGGAATAAATAGATCGGCATGGTTGTTGCTCGTCGCTAGACCGATGGCTCGCTCACCGCCGGCGAAAACAAATAACAAACCATAGGAGACCTGATTGAGTACCGTCGGTAGTGCCGAAGCTACGTATAATTAGGACCTCCCTGTCCACCCGATCTCGTCATTGGATCCAACAATGCATATTTTGCTAGGGCCGGAGAATAATGAGCAGGAGGAACCATCATTGAACAGAACTACCACCACTGCTGCCTGCTCGAAGGGCCGAAGCGATGGACAATCGGAGACATATCTAATGTCCCAAAATGGGGTTAGCTACAACTCACACCGGTAGATCGGGTCCTCCCCGCACACTCCCAATGATAGAGCCTGCATGTTGTACGTATATGCTGTGCTCCATCAATATTCATGGATAGATATCCAACGGACATGGACATACACAAAAAGTATGTCTCGTAGATACTTTCACGCGCTGACAACAAGCGAACAACTATGGGCGCGTGAAGCTGGAGACTGGAGTAGCTAGCTGTGCCCGGTCAAACCCGTTCCATTGACATATTGCAATGGTCATCAGTGCAAGCTGATAGAACACAATACGTGTACGAGTTAGAAATAGATTAACACTTCAACTATGCAGATCGTGCATGCGTTAAAAAAAAATACTAGTATATCGAATGATTTGCAGATCTCTACGTTCTGCGACTACAAACAGCCGAACAGACCATAGAGAGTCCCGAATTATGACATCAACCATGGGAGGGCGATCTCCCACGCGCCAGTACGCCAAGTGCACCGAGGATCTGCAGTACATAAATCTGAAACACCGAGCCGAACACGATATCACGTTGCTGGCTACAATCCGGCCAATATCTTCGCCGAGCATACACAAGAACCGACTTTAACATATCTAAATATAAGTTTTTTCCTACTAGTGCATGCGTCATCCACACGTCTCGGGCCAGTGTGGAATACAACATCATCGACTTCTTCGACCGCAAGGCATCGAAACCATCGTCACTGCGAGGGACGCCCCCAAGCGACGTACCACTTCACGCATGCTGCTTCATCACCGACACATCATCGCCAAGGTCTACATCAACATGGTCTTCATCAACAACCTCGTCCACACAACGCCGCCGCCGCTACAACTACAACGTCCATAAGGATGGGCATGCGTCCTCTAACAGTACTACTGCAAGACGCCCACGACACGGATGACGACATTGATCGCGTCCGACGGCTAAGACTGCATCGACAAACCAGGATCACTATTGTGAAAGTCGCTACTACCCCGCATACGGTCCTGGCAAAACCGTTATGTGATCGTGGGTTTACTCCTGTCTTGGCAAAACTGGTGGTCTCACCTATGACCGCGTCCTCTGACATTCGCAAGGCGCCCCCGACGGTAGCACTCAAGGTGCAGAACGTCTGATACGATGGTACCTATGAACTCCACAAGGTGCAAAACGTCATTAAAAATACCACGATTGCAGCTCCGTCATACACCTCGCGCTTTTTTTTGGGCCTCTGACATTGCAGGTCCACTGACTACGAAGAGTACTACACCAATCACGGCTAATACATGATCGGGTACCTCGACATCGACATCAAGGGCAACGTTTATAACAACTCATTGGCAACAACTCAAGTCAAACCGTTCGCTTAGTCATTTACGTCGACGTCACTCCCGCTGTGACTGCGGGAGGGAAGAGAGGAGATCAACCATCAGAGATGCAGTTGATAATGACGGAGAGGAGAAGACGACGGAAGCACAAGACTTCAAATCCAGTCGCAATCGTCCGCATCACTGCCGCTACGACTGAGTGGAAATATTATAATACAATACATGTATGAGTTAGAAATTCTTATAGTCCAAGTATATCTCTCTTTTTATACTCCCTCCATTCCAATAAATAAGGCGCCCTTGTTTTACGTGTTTTTTCTTTGACAAAAATTACTCCAAATATATAAAGATTATTGGTATAAAATTAACATCATCAGAAAGTGATTTTCAATATGAATCCAACGATACTAATTATATATAATCAAGATATTTTGCTCAAATTTTTCGGTCAAAGTTTATCTTAAAATGTGTGTGTGCCTTATTTATAAAAACGGAGTTAGTACTACTCCACTATATATACCCTACGAGGGTCAACCGTAATAGAACAAGGGAAAATTAGACCATATGCGTCCGCACGAAATGTACCAGAAGCCTACAGTTAAAGGCGACGGCATCTGATTCTCCCTGACTTCTTCACGACTCCACGTGCATGCTGCCATGTTCTTCTGTCTAAGCAACGAATCTCATATATAGCTGCCTGTCGAAAAAGCAAGCGATCAGCGCTGATTAGTCCGGTCTTTCTCGCCTAACAACTCACCGGAATTATCATAAACGTGCGCCAAAACGTCCGGCAACCGAAGTGTAAATGTGTACATATCTAACGTAGGTATCACCCTGGATACGGGATATATATAGATCGGTACCAGCAAGAGATCGACAGAAGCAAATTACACGTACGTGCTGTGTGAAGAAGTACGTAGCAGACAAGAAAAGATCGAGCATGGCGTTCATGCGGTACGACTACAGGGCGCTGCCGCAGGGGAACACGACGGTGGAGGAGTTCAGGGCGTGGCTGGCGCAGTTCGACGCGGACGGCGACGGGCGGATCAGCCTGGAGGAGCTGCGGGAGGCGCTGCGCAGCCTGGACGTTTGGTTCGCGTGGTGGAAGGCGCGGGAGGCGCTGCGGGAGTCCGACGCCAACCGCAACGGCCTCGTCGACGGCGACGAGATGGGCAGGCTCTACGCCTTCGCGCGCAGGAACCTCCACCTCAAGATGGGCGACCTGCAGGAAGGCCAGCTTACTACTAGCTTCTGAATCGCTTTCTGATCCATCGATCTCCTACTGTTGCATGATAGCTGGCTTGGGTGTGCGATTGGATCGTGCCTGATTGATTAGTTAGGTTGTAAATTATATAACGTCGATCTGTACTGTGTAATTTGTGTGTACTAGCTCTGTGCGAGTTTTTTAGTTCTTAACTTGCTGCGATATCTTCAGAATTCAGAATGATTCCTCCGAATCAAAACAGGAAAACTGTTAGCTTTGCCCAAGGATCGAACGCACGATCTCACGACAAAACAAACTCGCTGGAACTTTGATCACGAACGGAACCGCAAGGACACGAATTCCTTTATCCGTCGTGAGGCTGACGCTAACGCAAACGCCAGGACCAGAATACGCACACAAACGCAGCAACACAAAAAGATCGCCAGAGGCACGTATCGTGCCTCGTAAACTTCTATATTGCTTTTCGTTTTTCTGGTGCTTACAACTCGATGACTACCGCTGCTTATATAGGTGCAGCCAAGACTCACAAAATCTGACTCGTACTAGGATAGACTAACCGACCTTGACCAAAACATGTACTACCACGACTTGGACTCCTACTAACACACGGAAGACTTCAACGTATTTAGGAAAAACTCAAACCAGCTAGCTACTACTACTAGGACACGTGATGCAAACTTTCCAAAGCTAGGATTAACTAGTTTGGATTATCCAACAATCACCCCCTAATCCAAACTTTCGACTTGTAGATTATGACCAACAAATTATCTGGATTACCAGCCCACGCCGTCGCATCTTAGCGTGCCACATGCCGACTAAACGCATAGCCTCATGCAGGAAACACATCTTGACCGGTCCGCATCCATCTTCATGTTGGCCTTCATCTTCTTGTCGAGACACATACACTAGCGACTCAAACAAATAAAAACATAGACTCGACTCTTAACTCCTTTTCTTTTATCACAACTTCATCATCACAGCAGCCTCGGGTCATCATCATCATCGCAAACACCTAGATGAAGCATCCCGTCCTCCTTCTTCCGTTCCTTCGACGGATTAGTACACTCTCGGGAGAAGTGCCCCATCTCCTGACAATTGTAACAACGAACTTTTGATATGTCAAACTTGAAATACTTTTGCTTATCTTTGCCTTTGGTACGTGAAAACATCAGGTGCTCTTCTTCCTTATCGCGTTCACGTCCCTTCAACGTCTTCAGTCTCCCGATCACCTCCATCACCGACATCTTCGCCACATCACCCCACTGCTCAATAGTGCCAACGATCGGTAGGAATTTATCGGGAACAGCACGTAGTAATTTCTCTATAACCGTGATGTCCTCTATCTTTGATCCGAGAGCTCGCATCTCATTAACCATGGAGGTTAGCTTTAACGCAAACTCGCCAACCCCTTCAGATCCTTTCATGGTCAACCAATCAAACTCCCTCCTGAGAGCTTGAACACGGGCCTTCTTGACACGGTCATCACCAGCGTGCATCTCCTTAACAGCGTCCCAAGCTTCCTTTGCTGTACCTTTCTCTGATATGGTCATAAAAACAGCATCGGGCACAGCTTGGGCTATGGCGGCGAAAGCCTCTTCATCCTTTGTCTCATCAATCTTTGGATTGCCTTCTATTGCCGTCCAGACTCTCTGTGCACGCATGAAAACCTTCATCTTCGCGGCCCAGACTCCGTAATTGTCGCCTTCAAGCATAGGGTACCGGATGCTCACGCTAGCATCTCTTGCACTTAAATTCGACATGATCCTCTTCCTCGATTTTCCTTCGTCCGTGACGCAACTTGACGGCGACGAAGAATCCTCGGACTCCACCGTGACGCAACTTGACGGCGAAGCCTCCACACCGCAGCTCTGATACCAATTGTTAGCTTTGCCCAAGGATCGAACGCACGATCTCACGACAAAACAAACTCGCTGGAACTTTGATCACGAACGGAACCGCAAGGACACGAATTCCTTTATCCGTCGTGAGGCTGACGCTAACGCAAACGCCAGGACCAGAATACGCACACAAACGCAGCAACACAAAAAGATCGCCAGAGGCACGTATCGTGCCTCGTAAACTTCTATATTGCTTTTCGTTTTTCTGGTGCTTACAACTCGATGACTACCGCTGCTTATATAGGTGCAGCCAAGACTCACAAAATCTGACTCGTACTAGGATAGACTAACCGACCTTGACCAAAACATGTACTACCACGACTTGGACTCCTACTAACACACGGAAGACTTCAACGTATTTAGGAAAAACTCAAACCAGCTAGCTACTACTACTAGGACACGTGATGCAAACTTTCCAAAGCTAGGATTAACTAGTTTGGATTATCCAACAAAAACGTGGTCTGTGTGTGGATGATAATAATGATTGGAGACATTGTCCGACCGTTGCTACGATGTTCTCTGCTGGATTCCCCATCTTGTCACTGCCATCGAGATAACATCCTTTGTTTTTCTGTGTTATTTTTATGAAGGGAAACGCTGGCGTACCTTCGGGGGTCGTAGGGCGCCACGCGTCTCCTTCGGAACTGAAGGAAAACGAGAGACGTGAGGGGGCCCACCCACGTTCGTTCCGTGAAAAAACCATCCAAGATTTGCCAACCGCCCCGGCGTCTCCCACGGCGCTGCCGCCATGGCTACTCTCGACCGGCTCTCCGCCACCTGGGCACGCCGGGGAGCCGCGGCCGTGCTCTCCTGGCTCCCCCTCTCTCCGCCGCGGTCGCACTGACAATCATGAAGCTCGCGCGCATGATGCCTCCCTGTTTCTTCCTGTCTCTCCCCCAGGTCCTCCTCTGCTGAGCTCGTCGACATCTGCTCCGGCCTCACGTCGTCCTCCTCCCGTCATCTTCTCCGACGACCACTCGCTGCCAAAGAGGCTCCTCAGCCCTGACCACCTCCACGAGCTCCGGTCGGTCCGGCTTCGGCACGACCACAGTCGTTGCGCTTCGTCTGGATGCTTGCCTTCCACCGCTGACGAGCGGGCATATCCACGTGCGGCTTCGCGAGCCAACGTCTTCCCTTTTCGGCTTTGCTATCAATTTGTAGCGGAGATGCTTGATATATAGAGCAGTCGTGCTACCGTAGGGGTCGACGACGAGGCTACCATAGGTCAACACGTGTGCTACATTGGGCGGCGATGGAGCTACCATCTATGGCGGAGGTGCTGCGAACAGCAGACAACGATGCTGCCAACGGTCAACGACGGTGCTACCGATGCACAACGGTCAACGACGGCTAATTTTGATGCAAACTATTTTTTTTGCTACATTTGTTGTATCGGAAATGCTGTAATAGCAAACAAAGTGCTACCAACAAAACATTTTTTTGCTCCACAAAAGCATTTGCAGGATTTGGGAGGACAATTGGAAATTGCTACGGTAGTAAAAATTCTTATTACAACATTTTGCTTCATAGGACCCCTCGCGGGATTTTGGGAGGAAAACTGGAAATTGCTACAGTAGCACACAATTCTTATTTTAAACGAACCGTTTTTGCTTCATTGGAGCGGGATTTGGTTGAAATTGGAAATTATTACAATAGCATAAAATTCTTATTTCAAACAAACTATTTTTTCCTTCATAGGAGCAAAAGCGGGGGATTTGAGCGAAAATTGAAAATTGCTACAATCGTACAATTTTTTATTTCAAACGAACCATTTTTTTGCTTCAATGGAGCAAAAGCGAGATTTTGAGACAGAACTGGTCACGTGTCAGCAGAAGGACCCGGGGGCTGGAAAGTTTTGAGCCCTCGGGGGACGCCTAGCACTTCCCTTTTACGAATTATTATGTCAAACATTACAGTTGTATGCATCTTGATTGTGCAGAGGCCAAGTATAGTACTTTTTCAAGTAATAAAATGCCCATTATCGGAAATATAAAACATATTATTCCGAGAGACATGTCGAATAAATTTAGCTTTGGTGGCTGAATAACTAGAGAAGGGAGCTAGAGGCAGGAGCACGATTTGCAGATTTGGTAGGACCGAGATGTTTCCGAACATGCCCTAAAGCCCCTTTAGGGCCTCTTTTTTGTTGCACTTAAGTGCCTTTATAAGAGGCTAGCATTTTACATGCTCTAAGGGCTCCTTTGATTCTTATGATAGGAAATCTAAAGGAATAGGAAAGTTACAGGAATGGAATGTCCTGCCTATTTGAATCCTATAGGAAATGAAACTTTTTTGATTATCTGCTAAGAGTCATCTCAAACAACGCTAACGACTCCCAAAATGCCCTATGCTAGAAAAAAGAGCTTAGCATCCGACTCAATACGTTGCGTCCACGCTAACCCGAATCCTGGCTTCCGACGGGAATCAACCATATCTACCAGGATTAAGACCCTAGCGCCTGGCTTAGCGCCGCGGCGTTGTACCTGCCCTAATAGGTGAGATTCTAAAATCGTTGAATGCATTGTGCCACATAGAAACACACAATAAAACGTATGATGTCAGGTCACCACTTTGTAAACATATGGTTGAGGGAGAAAGATAACATCACAAAACTGTAAAAAAACATGTGAACTAAGCAATTAGTTAGGTTCCTTGTGGTGGAGCGAGCCCACCCAAATTTAATTCTTAGCCTTGGCATGTGTACTCGCATTTTCCTGTAGTATTTCAGCATTTTACCGGTAATATTCTTTTCGTGGTACGTGCCCGCCAACAGCGAAGTGCACGTAATGACTCCGTCAAACTAAAAAAAAAAATCAGCTCAGTCTTTCGACGACGCTCATAGACATAGAGTGTGCATGTATACGTTCATAAGTGTGAGTGTATACGTATACTGTGTTGCTAGTTTTTTCTGTAAAAAAGTGAAAATTACCAAACAAAGACACTAGTGTTGCCTCCGCACGGCCAACGCAGGCCATTGGCCAATGATCAGGTGCTGATCGGGAGTACCGATCCAAGTAATGAAAACGTACACTCATCATTGTCGGTTGCAATAGCCAGCCACAACATGAACACATAATACCCAGCAAAAATTGAAAACAACATTTAACCAGGGGAAACATACTAGCGCATGAACGGAATGAAAGATTAGCAAAGCAAAAACATTATTAATAAAACAGACACAAAAAATGCCAATCACAACGTGTCGTGTGGTCTTTAATTCTTGAATATCTTTACCTAATAATAAAGAAAGAGTTACTTCTCCCAAAATTTTCGTCCAACTTTTAAATTGCCACCGAAGTTGATGATATTTACCACTATTGCCACCGATAAGTGAAAAAAAAAAACGATTCGATTCTCCAGGAAACAACCAGCATCGAAACTATGGATCTAATCCGCCGCCTCCCGCCGATCCACTTTCTCTGTCTCCCACTGCGGCCCTCCTTCCACCGTTAGCCGCTCGGCTGCCGATCCTCCCGTGATGGAACGAGCCGCCGTTGTCGCATCCTCTCTCCGGCGATAGTCCCTTGCTCCTGCCGTTGTCCTCCAGCGGCGCCGGGGCCTCCCGTCATCTTTGTGTTCCCATGCGAGCTCCCAGCCTCCACAAAGATCCCATGGATGCCCTTCATCGCAGGCGCGCCGCTGTACCTGCTTCCAAGCACCGCCACCTCCGCGTACTGGCCGGCAACGAGACGAGCTCCCACAGCAGGGGAATTGCAACAAGCGCCACCCCTGGAATCCTCGGCAGCTCACCCTCCCACTTCCTCCCATGCGCCGTTGGCGGGGTTGGTGGCCATGGCGAGCGCCACTTGCGCCGGACATCGGGGATAGAAGTGGCCCTCGCCTTGCCATAGTGATCGTCGCGAATTAGGAGCTGATGTATTCTTCAGTGGCACTCTGACTTTAGCTCGTCAGGGCTGTGGCAGCTCACTGTCTACGGTGTGCGGATATTCTCATCTTTTTCAGTTTGTTAACAGTTCTGTGCTATTTCCTATTGATGATTTCGATCTGCTGGGAAGCAATAGGAATTTTCTCCATGAAATCGTCTTACCTTGCAGAATATGTGAAAAGCCCAGGCACCTTATACAGTGCAGAATTTTTTGGTTGGCTCACGGCTTAGAGCAACTCCAGCCGTCCCCCCACGAAGCCCCCCCAGGACAACTTTTCGACGCCGGCGGTCCATTTTCCCCGTAGTCGCGCCCCCAGGACCCCCCCAAGGCCTCGTTTTTCGCCGGATTTGGGCCAAATTTTATCCGGCGTCCCAGGCCGAACCCAGTGCGCTGGGTTCGGCCTGGGGGCGCCGGCGAAAGGGGAAAACCGCGCGGGCCACCACTGTCGGCGAGAGAACGCACCTTTCCACGAACGGGTTCGTCCTTTCCTCCTCTCCTTCTCCCCGTCGCCGGCACCGACTCCTCCCATTCCGCCGCGAGCTCGCCACCAAAACCACCGCCAACTACCGCGACGACACCCTCTGTAGTATCCCTCCCCGCACCAGCCGCCTCCACCCCGAGTGCCAGGAGGCTTGCAGGAAGGATGTCGAGCGGGCATTTGGTGGGCTCCAAGCTCGATTTGCTGTTGTCCGGTATCCCGCTATGTCTTGGTCGAAAGATCAGATGTGGGAGGTGATGACTTGTTGTGTGATCTTGCACAACATGATCATCGAGAGCGAGCGGAAGTATCCAGTGGATGAGAAGGAGAAGAAGGTGCCATACTTCAGACAGGGTCCTCTCGTGGGCGAGGATCCAGAGGAGAGCGAGCGTCTGCCTGTACCGAAATCATGGACTGCCTACCTTGCAACGCGTCAGGAAATCCGAGACCCAGTAGTTCATGAGCAATTGCAGCAAGATCTGGTGGAGCACCTGTGGAGGCGCAAAGGCGAGGTCTAGGTTTTATGTAATTTGATTTTAAAAACTTGTTTTAAATTTTATGATTTGTTAAACAATTTGTAATAAATTTTCTATCGAATTATTGGATACAAATGATAAATTTGCTTCAAAAATAATAGATTTTACTAGTAAAATGGGGGTCTATGGGGAAAACGCCGGAAAACGATTAAAAACGCCGGAAAACGCCGGGCTGGGGGGCGACACGGCTGGGAATCGGGCTGCCCCCAGGCCGTTTTTTTCCGCCGGCGCCCCCCCAGCAGGGCCAAAAAATTGCCGGCAATTCGGCCTGGGGGGGCCAACGGCTGGAGTTGCTCTTAGAGTGAATTTCTGCTGCCGATTTGCTACAGCACAAATCAATCCAAAATGACAAATGGTGTCTGTCCTGTACTTTTTTTAGCTGGGGTTTTTGTGAACAGACGCAATTCTAATATTAATGCTCTAATATAAATGTAACTTCAGATATATCTTGTGAACAGGGTTTCATTGAAGTTTAAGAATTTTGGTGGCGTTAGAAAAAAAAGGAATTTATGTGGGGGAGCATACTGTCATCTCTGAATGAGGTGCATGTCTTGCAAGAACACTCAACAGTCTTCCTGATCCTCTCTCCGCAATAGATAGCCTATTTGCAATTGTTTGGTACAATAAAAATGTTGAATGGAGTAAGCGTGGATACATCTTGCTGGCCGAAGTGCCTACTGGGCACATTCTCACCTTATGCATTCGTTGTTGTTAAGCGTTGCAGTGTAAAAGCGCGGGCATATTTTCTAAAACTTATTCGGTCATTCTTTGTTATTACAAACCTAAGGAAAAAAGAGGTCATATTATTTTTTCTTTAAATTAAAAGTTTGATTAAAGATCATGATTAGCAGGAAAGAGAAGTAAACGTTTATGTTCTAATATGGAAGTTTTATGTTCTAATGTGGATGTGAATGAACATTTAGTATATGGTAGAAGAATATCTATTAAAAATCAACCCGTTGCAACGCACGGGCATGTTTGCTAGTCCAGATTATATCATATAACAATATTGGATAGCTGACAGCCCTTGCCGCGCTGTGATACCCCTGTTCGCGGACAAGTTTATAAACACGTCCAATCTACCTTCCGCAAACGATGTGGTACTATACATAAGGCAGCATCAGAATTAAAAAAGGAGACGGGTGCGGTTCGTGCTGTAATGTGTGCTCGGCTATATTTTGGCGCAATATTCATGTTGGACGTCATCAAATGGATACAAAGATGTCAAAATCGGAAAGCATAATTTGGATCCACTAATCCAGCCCAACCACCTCTCTCCCCCTGGCTACCTAAAAAGAAAAGAAAACCCTCTCTCTCCAAGTGCAGCGTTTTGGAGCACGGGCTTCATGGAGCCCGTTATTTTTCTAAATAAAAATAATATTTAAAATAAAAAATCTGAGACGTAGACAATTATTATTCCTATCTGTGTGCAAAAAATCATTGCGAAATATTCTGTAGTTTGAGCTGTGTAAAAATGACAAATTTCTGGATCTGGGTTGGTGAACAGTGCCAGATTGAAATTTTCAGATTTGTCAGAATTTGTCATTTTTTGTAGGATGAAATACAAACTGTTTCGGGTTGAAATTTTGCATAACTGTACAATATGTCATTGTGAATCTCTATGATTTGTTTCTGAATTTTTTGAAACTTTAAAATGTCGACTTCAATTTTTTGAAAAAAAGGCTAGATGGAGGACGAGCTCCAAAACGACTTTTCGCCCTCTCCCCTGGCATCTTCCCCGACACGCTTCTCTCTCCATGCCACCAAAATATTTTGCAGCGCCTCTCAATCCCCGCATTCCTGTTCCTGAGAAAATCCGGTTCTGTAACTGCAGTCGGGCCCCACATGACTGGAGCAACCATAGCGCGGCATTTCTTCCGTCGCTACGGATTGCTCCGTTATATTCCCCTACGACCCCGGTGTCGTACAACCGACCCAAACCGCCGCGTCCGAAACCCACCCCAAACCCTAGAGGTCACCCGCGTCGATGGCTGCTCCTAAGCGAGTCGCGCTCGCGTTCCTCGCCTTCTCGCGTGCGGTCTAAGCTAGATCCTCCCCGCCCTCCGCTGCCGCCAGGGCGGCTGCGCTACCTCCTCCGCCGGAATCGGCAGGCGCGCTGGTCGCCGATGCGTTTAGCCCATTCGGGGCGATGCACTACGTAGCCTTCGCCGGCGTCACTGCATTCGTGGGCGTCGGGATGTATGCTTTCTGCGGTATGTACACGAGTCACCTTCCCATCCTTCCCCTCGATTCAACCCATCCCGACCCGTTACATTTGGTGATCGTTTTGGTGTTCGTTTGATGGATTGCAGGTCGCCCAGATCCACCAGGTACGCAAACCAATATCTCATGTTCAGCAGTCCCTTTCCATCTTGGGACTATTGATGGCAGTACCGCTCAACTATGAGATGCTTGAAAGTCGATGTATCAATAATGTTCCCAAGAGTAGCATTGAGCCTCGAAACGGCAAGCCATGTTTCAAGCTAACAGTATGGATCTAATTGATTGCTCTAAACTGAAGGAACGATTCCTTGCAATCGCTGGCATCGCCGCATTTGCTTTCTTGAGAGTGAATTCGTAGGGGGAGGAGGAAATACCGGAAACGGAAACGAAGACATGTTCGTGAAGGGCTCGGAGCACGGCCGCGAGCATATATTTAGCATATTAAATTTGTACGAAACTTTTATACTTATCTAAAACTTACTTTTAGAATATTACAGTATTACAAGTGTAATTTTCTATTTATTCGCATGATTTGACCACATGACTCGCAATATTACTAAATATTAGTTGGTATGTTTTATTTTTACTGAATAATAATATTTAAAGATAGGAAAGCATATTCTAACTTTGTTCTACAACACATAATTTATATGTTTTTATGGTAAAGATCTGTAAATACTACGAAATAACAAATATCTTAATAGTGGTTTCTAGTTTATGACTAATAATCATATTTCTATAAACTTGTGTAGAGTACAAATTGAATCGATGACGTTATTTTTCGTGAGAAAAAAATGTGTAGCAAGTCAAAATTTAACAACAAAAACGATCCGATGTTCGGGGGTACGTGCGCACCCCCCCCCCCCCCCCCCCTCCCCCCGACCGCCGTCTGATCACCGTTTGGATTCGGTGATATCTGGATGCGAAGTTTGACCGTCATCCCTCCAGCTTTGCAGCTACTATTTATTTATTCGCTAGTTTTAAGGAGAAATGAATACTATCATATTGATTATTGTATATTTTACCATTTGGGGCACTTCTCTTCTCGGCGCACTGGGCGGTCGCCCTTTTTACCCGACCTATGGACCAGCCCTGCCGAAACCCTAGCGGTAGCGGACATCGACGGCGATGGTTGATCGTAAGCGAGCCGCTCTCACGTTCATCGCCTTCGCGTGCACGCTCTCAGCCAGATCCTCCCCGCCCTCCTCTCCCGCCAGGGCGGCTGCGCTACCTTCTCCTCCAGAATCGGCGGGCATGGTGGTCGCCGACGTGTTTAGCCCATTCGGGGCAATGCACTATGATACGTCCATTTTGCATCACTATTTTACATCATAATTTACCTTTATTAATTGATATATTTCATATTATGATGCAATACTTATGTTATTTTACCTTATTTTGCATGTTTTGCAATTATTGGGGATGTATCTGCCGGAACCCGGAATCAACTGGAAAAGTACCTATCAAGAAACCTGACGTCGGAAGCTCCAAAAATTCAAGAAAATTTCGTAGATGAATATTTTCGGAAATAAGTCAAGGAGCCAAAAGGGCGCACGGAGCCGAGCTCCAGGGAGCAGGGGCGGCCCCCTGCCGCGGGTCCACCCTGGGCTGCGGGTGGGACCCGCCCCTGGGCCCTATGGCCCCCCTCCGGCTCCCCTTCGGCGTATTACTTCCCTTTGACCTAAAAACATCGAGGGTATCGACGAATAATTTTGCCGCCGCCTCCACGAGGCGGAAACGAGACAGAGAGAAGAAGAGCTCCAGCAGGGAGAAAACTGCCGGGGAATTTCCCTCCCGGAGGGGGGAGATCGCCGCCATTGTCATCGCCATCACGTCGGGCATCATCGGGATCATCATCAACATCATCTCCACCATCATCACCGCCGCCATCCCATCTCATCTCGCTGTAACAATTATCATTGTGTTGCTATTAGTCCATCGGAATCGTATCCCGAGCATTGATTACCACTTGTAGTTGATATCTGAGAGTTTTATCGGTGAATTATCATTACAATCAGATTGTTGTTCATATTTATATCACCTCTGATCATGATCTATATGATGTCTTGTAAGTAGTTCGTTTGGTTCTTTAGGACATGGGGAAAGTCTAGTTGCTAGTAATTGCATAATGTTGAGTAATATTTAATGGTTTGATTATATGTTGTGGTGTTATTCCTTTAGTGGTATCGTGTGAACGTCGACTATATGATACTTCACCTTTCAAAGGGCCTAGGGGAATGCATAGTGTATTTAGTTTGCCTATGGTAGGGTTGCAGTAGTGACAGAAACCTAAACCCCAATTCGCGAACTAGTGCACTAGGGAGTGTAGGGTCTCGGAGTTTAAGGATGTGGTTATGTTTTTTACCTTAATTATTTTCTTGTAGTTGCGGATGCTTGCAAGGGGTTTAATCACAAGTATGTATTTGTCCAAGTAAGGGCGGTGCATTAGCATAGGTCCACCCACAAAGCACTTTATCAAAACGTTGAAGATTAATCACCGGCGTGCAATGAAAATGACTAGGCAGAAGTTACCGTGTGTACTCGAGAATGTTTTAATCATCATAAGTAACACAACCGGCCTGTCCTTTGAGCTTAAAAGGATTGGGCTATTTGCTGCAACTATTGTAGCACTCTTTTATTTACTTGTTCCTTATTTTTTTTTTACATCAAAACTCTAAAAATATTTCTCTTTTAGTGCTTGCAGTAAAACCTTGCTGAAATCTACTTGTCAACACCTTCTGCTACTCGTTGGGTTCGACACTCTTACTTATCGAAAGGACTACGATAGATCCCCTATACTTGTGGGTCATCACACTACGCAGCCCTCGCCGGTGTCGGGATGTATGCTCTCTGTGCTATGTACATGAGTCACCTTCCTGTCCTTTCCCTCGATTCAACCCATCGATCCGTTACATTTGGTGATCATTTTGGTGTTGTCTGTTGGATTGTAGTTCGCCCAGATCCGCCAGGTACACAAACCAAAATCTCTCCTTGCTCCCGCCATTATTTCTCGAGAGTGGATTCGTAGGGGGGAGGAGGAGGAAATGTCGAAAACGGAAACGGAGACGTGTTCGTGAAGGATTCGGAGCACGGCGGCCAGCATATATTTAGAGTCTGCTGGTCCGGTTTGTGCTCCCGACCCGCCGTCGGGCAACGTGGTTGAGGCCTCCGGTTTAGATGACGTGCGTTGGTGTGAGGTCTGGTCAGACGGACCCGATCATGTCCACCCCCTTCATCAAGTTGGTAGGAGTAGCGATATATGTTGCCAGAAGGATGGCTTCAAACTTATTGATATATTACTTTTATAGCCTTTGTTGAATAATTAATAAAAAAAAATGTGTGCACCGTTTCGATACAGAAGCGGGGGTATACCCTCCATTTCGGGGGAAAATATTTAGCCCTCTCAATCTAATCTAGTAGTTGACAAGTACTCCAAAGTCGAGACACGAGGATCCTGAAGGAAATTGACGATGGCGGCGACCCTTCGATATTTGGTGAGAAGGATCGGCCACGCGCTGCAGCGACCACATGCGGCGGTGGTTGTTGAAGAGGAGCAACGGCGGGTCTTGTCGACGCTCATCCACAGCGGCACGCCGGCCTCTTATCCTCGCTCGTCTCACTTCTCCGCCTCCGGTGCTGCCCAGCCACGACTCAGCAATTTAAAGGTACTTACGCGCAGTGATGACCGATCATCCATGAATTTTCTATGGAAATCGTATTCCAATGTTTAACAAGACAAACTCATTGAGCTGCTCCAAAAGCTATTGCAGGGCGTAACCATCAACAAGGAAATAAACACTATCCGTCCTTTGGGGAAAATCCAAAAGAAGAAAGAGGAGCTGTATAGTCTGATTGCTGAGTGTGAACAGAACAACACGATGTACAGAATAGGCCGACAGAATAGGCTGACAGAATTGTCAACTACTGGAGCTTCTTTCTGTGCAAGTTGACCCTAAACCCGGTAACCTCCGCTGGTATAGCCTCTTAACATTTACAAATTATACTCTTACTAGTTAAATGTCCGTGCGTTGCTACGGGAAACGATGCAGGTAAATGAATCAAACGTACGATTAAGTGACATGATAAGATCAATGAAATCATGTCCTCTCATTAAATGAATTGTTAAAATGAAGTAATTAGCTGTCAAGAGATTGCAACACTTGTATAACACGACAGTGTTATTAGTATTTTTTATTAAAGGGAGATATTAGGTGGTAATGCTTCATGAGGTTGACAATACTTGCAGACCTCTGTTGGCTCTAGGTTACCAATATTCGGTATACGATGAATTTCCATTTCGAATTTTTTTTGAGGAAAATTTCCATTTCGAATTTCATAGACCAAGATGGCGATATCTAATATATATATAACGATGATCACGTGGCCCAGTTTGTTTACACGATGAATGGATGTTTGGAAGCCTATTCAAGCCATACGCACATAATAAAAACCGATATACGCTATGAATGTTTTGCATATGGTTTACCTAAATAGATTAATCAGTTCCCTTCAGCATGTAAGGTTGAAAGAAGGTAGGAATAAGAAAATCGAACAGTTTTTAGTCCGATTTCTGTATGACGAAAAATCTGACGTGACCCCATTCATCGACGGATGGACTGCACCGTTGTAAGGACGCATAGTAGCACTTGTAGGAATCTATTCATATGTACAACCCGTTTTTATGTCACCTAGTTTTTAATATAAACCAGAGCAATCGACGTACAGAGGAAAGGGTACATGTAACCCAACAATATATTCGCAACAAAATCTAGTGTCCAAGTACTACCCTTTCTACTTTATTTGAGCTGAATCCTGAACCTGGATTTGGACTCAGTACATGATTCTCTTCAATTTATGACCGTAGAATCTACCAACTGTAGGCACAAAATAACAACACTCTACTATGCTAGGAACTTCCAAACTTGTAAAGAAAAGAGCTAAAGAAATCCAAGTGCTAAATAAGGCAGGAGAACACCAGCTTGTAAATGAGTAGAGATTTCTTGCTCCCAGGCTTCAGTACTATATTTATTTACTTTTTAAAATCATAATTTGAACTGCTTTATAATCTGAGCTTCACAAAACCATCCGATGTATACAATAAACATGCAAACATGAGTACACGATTATGTTTCAAAAAAATCTTAATGTTGTCCATGATGTATACCATAAACATGCAAAATCGCAATTTGAACTGCTTTATAATCTGAGCTACACAAAATTGACAAGTGTGGGATCTAAGTGTATACACTTTTCTCCGCAAAAAAAAAAGTACACACTTTCAGTTCTCCAAGATATACAACATTATGTCATTTTTGTGTAGCTCAGTATATACATTATTTCAATAGAGATTTTGAATGTTTGTGGGATACATCATTCATAACAGGAGCTCGGGAGCTTAAATGACTTTTTGCCTCCTTGTCCCGCTTGTCTCGGCAGTGAATCGGAGCAAGCTCCGAGGATGACCTGCTCCAGCAGATTGGAGCGAACGCAAGAAGCGCAAGAAAGTCATGCTCCCAGAGTGGATTGTCGACAGTCGACATCTCTCCCCACCTTGCCCACGACGTAATTTCTTATCACTCATCTCGATTCAAATTGATGATCAGATGACAGTTCTTGAAGATGCCAGCCTGCGATAACTTTAGTTCCTGTATGTAAGTGATTGTCTGGAAGAAAAAAATGAGACCGGTTAGTGTATAGCAAAACGTGATGGTTGCATGATTGCACTGCAGAAATGTGAAATGATCCTGTTGATCTACTCTAGGGAAGATAAAGTGATATCGTGAAGGTCACGTATTTCAGTAGCAAGCAAAAAAAGCATATCCCTGCTTGCAAGTTACAACCGAAGGCTGTGCTTGTTGGGTGGCTGGGCGCTACAATGTAATTTTAGATACATGGAAGATGAATTCCAGGATCATGTGGCATTCCAAAAGTGATGCATGAAACCACAAATTCCACACAAAAATCATTCACAAACAACGTTGATTCATACCTCATTTTACATACTCCTTCATTCACACATCTGTTATAAGTGCAGCAAAAGTAGAATTCTATTTCTTCATTCACAAACCAGTTATAAACGCAGCAAAAAGAACTCACACAGTGGTTCTAGTTCAGTTCTCCTAGAAAAGATCAAAATCGGTAGTTTGCTAACTGTTTGTTTTAAAGCTTCAGTTTCAAAAGAGGACAACGGCCACGGAGGTCGCCTACCAAACAGAGAAACGAGATCAGCCATGAAGAAATTATGACACCAATATGACATTCAACATGAAAGACCATGGTAACCTGCTCGTAGCTTCTCCATGCATCCTGCTCCCTATTGGCCGTCAAGTAAGAAGGTCGGCGGCCAGCGCCCAAGTGAGGAGGTCATCATCCAGCACCAGCCCCGATCGTCCATCCCCTTCAGCCGCCCATAGAGCTGCACCGCCACAAGAAGAGAGAGAAGGGAATTTAGCAGCACGGTCAACCGGTCAGGTTATTGGGCACTACAGAAAATAACAAAATTAACCATGTATCAGTAAGGTAGTGTGTTATCGGCGATGGTTTGCAACACTCATGTGCCTTAGACCATTTAACTTGATCTACAATACTAATGATCAGCCGCAAATTTAAAACACTGTGAGACTCTTCATGGTCTGATATCTGTATAGTGTGGCAACATGTTGAAGAGGTGAAAAATCTTCAGAAAGTATATTCAGCGTTCTCTGAAATCCATCCATAATTTGTGCAAAACAATATGTTAGAATATTAAACGGTATTCAGGTTAATTCAGAGGATCCTCAACAGGCAAGGCAACAAGAGCAACCATCGCTACCACGGTGTTACCAGAAAAATGCAATTGCATGTTGACTAACACGTCCAATCCAAATGATGCACTGGAGTAATCGACTAAACGAACTGAAACCAACCTGATCAATTTTCAATTTCTGCAACTGATCCTACATACTGAACGATGTAGAGAGTGATTTGTTGGTGAATGCCCAGCGGTTGCACGGGAAGCCGGGCAGAGCAGGTGTGGTCGGGAGGGCAAGTGGACGAGGACCCTCCTCCGGTTGGGCGGAGCGCCATGGACGCAGACCACAGGGTGGCCGAGCTGCTCCCCGGAGGGAGCAGCAGGGAGCTCCGTGGTGGAGGCCATGGTGGCGAGGACCCTCCTCCGTGAGGTTGGATCCGGGCCTTCATGCCTCGAGCAGCGCCTCTATGCTGCAGCTCTTGCTCGCGATCTTGGGAGGGCGTGGGGGCTCAATGGCGTTGATGGCCGAATCCGCACGGTTTGAAGCGGCGGCGGAAGCGCAGGCCTCCGTCCATGGTAGCTACTGCATCCTGCGTCGTCATGCTCCTCCCCATGGCCTGGATCTGGAAGCGGTGAGAGAAGATTGTTTTCGACAGGCCTGGATCTGGACGAGCGGAAACTATGGCGGCGGCACGGTCGAGTAGTCGAGGTCGAGGTCGTCGTCGAGCACGAGGCGCGCGGGCAGGACGGCGGCGGCGTCGTCACTTTTGAGGACTAAATTGCAAACTGAAAGATGCATAAGTTGGAGTGCGGGTTAATTTGTCTGAACCTGAGGGACTAAAGTGCAAAACAATGGCGACGTACGACGGACGACGGCAGGAGACAGGACACTCCATACTTTTATAGTAGAGATTTTCTTTTCCTTTTTTTTTTCTTTTTTTTAGTTTACAATGCTATTTGTATATTGTTTACCTGTAGGCGCTCGTATCACGAGGAAAAATCCTCAGTGATTGCCTGAAATATGCAGGGGCCATTTTTATTGGTCAGACAATTGTGGGTATTTTGGTTGATGCATTTGCAGAGGCATATGCAAAAGAAGAAGGAAATAGTACGGGAGGGAACAAATAAGAGCCAGCACTTCAGTATAATGTCATTTTTTTTTTGAGGAAAGGATCCGATTCATATATTCAGAAATACCCAGTACAAATTACAATACAGTCCAAGAAAGAAAAGAAAATACAAAGAGGACCCTGCAACTTGCACAAAGCACCCTGAGCTTCCTGGAAGAAAATCAATCGGATCCACCGCCGCGCTCCCAAGACGCCTAGACGTCGCCGGCGTCGCCGTACCACTTGCTGCCGGGGAAGAGGCGCCACCCCCACGTTGTAGAAGGCCACAACATCCATCCGCCGCCGAACGACGGAATCTGGAGTCGATGAACGGACACGGCCGCAGCGCGAACTCCCCAGCACCACCCATCTTCCCGCCGACGCAGCGTCACCCAGGCCAACCACCAACACCACCGGACCTCCAGCAGCCACCGCTCCCCTCGCCACCGAGGCCGGCCAGAGCAGGGACACCGAAGAAGAAGAACACCACCAGCAGCACCACCACCACCAAAAACGGACCGCCCCCGTCCCTCCACTTCTCTCATCGCCACCTCGGCCGGCCAGAGAAGCAAAGAAGGAGGAGTGCGCCCGACGAAGAACCTCCACGACCTCCCCGGCGACACCACCGGAACGGGGAACAGAGGGGGAGGACTCAAACCCTAACACCGCTGCCATCGCCGCCGTCTCGATGTCGACAGGATACCACACACACACCTAGACCCTATACTATACACGCACGGCACCCTCCGGAGCTCCCCCCCCCCACCTCACGGCACCGGAACGGCGACCGGAGGCAGAGGGGAGCAACAGATTCACCGGCTAGACCCTGAGCTGCGCGGTCGCCTCCTTATCGCGTCCTCTCTACTGTAGCGAGGGGAAAAGGAGAGCAGGAGCTGCCACTGATTCTAGTATAATGTCATTTTTTGTGCTCTATTTGATGGTCGTTGACGGCTTCGTAAACACCCACCTGTTTGTGATCTTGCTGAACTACTGAATTATCACGCATTGTAACACCCTGCACATAATCTACTACTCATGTTATAATTGTCAATGTGTCAATTGTCATGATGAATTACATGGAACTCTGGTGTATGTGTGTGTGTTTTACTAAAGGGGTCATTTCTGAATGCCGTCTTGCTTTTGTGAAGGCAAGTTGTATGTTTATTTCCATTGGGCATGTTTAGGACAATTGAATAGTTAACTGTGTTGAGGTTGAGTCGTTCTTATGTGAATTTGGTCTGGTTGACTTGTTGTTTCATCGTTCAGGCAGTAACTCAGTTAGTTCATAACACCTGGTAGGCTGGTACTACTCTATGCCCAGAACTGAGCTTTTGTGTATGATTCATCAGTTCGGCTTCTGGGTAGACCAATGCAGTAATTCATAAATTGCATCCGTGCCTGCACCGAAAGCTAGGAAGTTAACTATGACAACCTGATCCTAGATCTTCTTTGAGCATGGTACATGCAAAGTGCGTTACTGCGTTGTAAATTCAGAGCTGGTTATGAGTGGCTTGGCCTGCGTTGTGCAAAGGCTCGTTATCTCACTTCCACTGTGGAAGTTCCACAAACACATTTGTACAACCGACAGTTCTAAAAGATTCAGACTGCTCATAGTGGAAAATAACTTAGATTAGTAACATGCATATGTTAGTAGTCCATGTTACTACCTTCATAGTGGGTAGTAACATCAAGGTAGTATCATAGGTGTATGTATTAATTGGCTTATAGACTCATTGTGCATTAAAAAATGTGATGTTATGGTAACTAGCTATGTTACTCCATCCCTCTCTCTCCTTATTAAATCATTGCCACATCAGCAATTTTTCTTGAAAAGTGTGATGTTACTGCTGCTGAAGTTACTTGCACTATGAGAGCAGTCTCAGCTTCATCTATTACTGAACTTAAGTGCACAGTAGTTACTAGTACACTTGATCTTCCCCAAATGTATTAAGTGCACAGTAGTTAACTGAGCAGTTTACTTCGAATGCACAGGACGACACGGGGCAGTCCCATATACTCCCTCTCCCGTATTAATTATCATAAAAACGGATGTATTCAGCATTTGTTTTAGCGATAATTAATAATGTGGGACAGAGAGAGTACGGTTCAAGTCACATCTGACCTTGAGTGTGGAATGATGCGGCGGACAGGTGGTTGTTGAGGAAAATTACTAGTCAGGAATTAGATCACAGATGGTTGTTGAGAAAAATTTGGGGATGTTGGCGGACAGTCCAACAGGACCTGGCGGGCTGTCCGTTAGATGCCATTTATACTAATCCTTTTCAGCAAATCTGTTTAGCCAATGGAAAAATCAGCGACTGACACCTGCTGGCGGACAAAAAAATTGTGCTTGCGGACGCCCGCCAACATGCCTAGGGAAATTACTAGTCAGGAATTAGATCTGCAATGGGTCAATGCGATGGCTATCTTTGGTAAGGGTGTGGGTAGTGGGGAGCTCCTATGTAGCGCCCGTTAGCACGGATCTCGCTCCGGTTGCCTGAAGCAAACTGCTTCATGGGCCGCTTTCGAGCAGCCCAATGAAAAAAGCTAGCATTTTTTCCCAGTTTGTTGTTTTTAATTTAGAAAAACTTTTTGATCTGATTTTTTTAATTGAACAAAATTTAGATTTGAACAATTTTCGAATATGAACAAATTTTAGATTTAAACAAATTTATAATATGAACAATTTTAGATTTGAACAATTTTTGAATATGAACAAAATTTAAATTTGAATTTTTTTCGAATATGAACAAATTTTACATTTGAACAATTTTCGAATAAGAACAAAATTTAGATTTGATTTTTTTTCAAAAATTAACAAATTTTAAATTTGAACATTTTTCGAATATAAATAGATTATAAATTTGAATAATGTCGAAAATCTGAAAAAAAATTAAAAAAAACGAAACAATAAAGAAACGAAAAACAACATAAAAAGAAAAAGTAGAAAAGAAAACAGAAAACAGAGAAGAAAATAAAAGAAAAAAATCCGTCAAACGGGTCGGCCCAATAGTGGAATCCTTCAGGCGACTAGAGCGAGATCCGTCGCTAACGGGCGATATATAGGAATCACCTGGGTAGTGTTGGGGTGTTGATCGGTGAGGTTTCTCCTTAACGTGCTTGAACTAGCAGAAAACGAGTGAGCACCCTGGTAGTCGGCCCGCGGCCGCTTTGGTTGTCCACCGCCGCACCACCGCCAAATCTGGCCAACCCCGCTGCCCCCCCTCTCCACCCAGCACCATATTTTCACACCCGCCACCGTCCCCCATCGATTCCGGCTAGTTCCCCGTCGAATTACTGTCAGGGTCGGGCGGGGAAAATTCGAGGCCATGTGCGAAAATGTAAAATGCTGCCCACCTCGCTAGAAATATAGATTAATTTCACGAGTGTAATAAAGAAATACACAACTTAAGTAGTCTAATTTCCTATTTTAGACACAAGTCAAGCATTTCCATGGAACCGTGCCGCTGGAAAAAAAAAACCTCGGACGTACGACAAAAACAACCTACATCTAATGGTTTCGATCATCAGAATTGTTTAGGTTTTAAAAGCTAGAAAAATACTTATAAAATCTCAAAGGTTTAAAGCATGTAAAGCTATCCCAACAAGCATCTGGAGATAGGCAAGCTCATTATAAGAACTTTCTTCATGAGCGGAATACAATGACACTATATCAAATTTACCCGACAATTTATAAATAAAAATAGCAGCGATATATTATTTAATTTAAATCTCATAAGTCATTGAAAGGACACGGATGTCGCCTAGAGGGGGGGGTGAATAGGCGATTTAAAATTATTACGGTTAAGGCTTGAATAAATGCGGAATAAAACTAACGTTTTAATATATCAAGCCAAAACCTAAACTAGCTAGGTTCACCTATGTGCACCAACAACTTATGCTAAGCAATATGATCAACTAGGTGATAGCAAGATATATGACTTTAAGCTCGATGTCTATCACAAAATAAATAGCATAAGTAAGAAGCTCGGGATAGAAATACCGAGGCACTTGGAGACGATGATTTATCCCGAAGTTCACTCCCCAATGGAAGCTAGTCTCCGTTGGAGCGGCGCGGTGTTCACCAATGTGAAACACCGAGTAGCCTTGATATGGCACACTGTATCTCCGTTGTGTCTTACCACCAATGTGGCGAGGCACTTGTCACTATGTTGCCGTTGAGGTTGACAACTAGAACCTTTACAAGGATGAAGCTCACTCCACAAGTTGGAGGGTCTTCACCAAATGCATCGAGCCACCAAGACTCGATGCCCAAGGCCGAGGCACACACCACAACTCAATTGGTGGCTCCCGGCAATGTCTTCGTAGCTACCAAAGCTCCGAAGCAAATAAGGTTGGGCCTCCCTCCACAACCTAATTGGAGGCTCCCAACAAATCCCGTAAGCCACCAAGACTCCGAGAAAACAAACCGTCTAGGGTACCAACGTGCCCTAGAGGAACAAGCTCTAGGGCACCAAAGCACCCAAGAGTAACAAGCTTCTCAACTTCACTTTCCACGAATCACCGTGGAGAACTCAAACCGATGCAACTAATGCAATGGCAAGAACACACTAAGTGGTCAAGTTCTTCCAACCCGAATCCAACCAAAGCAACTAATGCTTGGGAGGGATTTGAGAGAAAGAACAAAGGAGAAACACCAAGAAACTCCAAGATCAAGATCTACTAGGTTCCCCTCACTTAGAGGAGGAATGGATTGGTGGAAATGTAGATCTAGATCTTCTCCTTCAATCCTCCAAAGATCAACAAGTTTGGGTGGAGGGATTGGGAGATCTATGTGATTTGAGCTCTAGCAACAATGGAGGAGACAGAGAAAAAGAGCTCTAATGGTTAGGGAACCTTTGGGGAAGAAGCCCCCTTTTTATAGGTCAACAAGATCTGACCATTATGCAGTTTTCGTGGTCGTCCGGATTTGGTCTGGAATGGTCCGGAATATTCTGAAACACTAATAGAGAGCAAAACTGGTTCACCTCGGAATCCGTCCGGAATAGATCCGGAAAATTCCGGACGTTCGGATTTCACTCGGAAAATTCCGGATGAAATCCGAATGCCATACAGAATGTAAAACAGCACGCACGAGAAACGCGATAACTTTTGCATCCGATCTCCGTTTTCGATGATCTTGGGCTCGTTGGAATCACCACAACGAGCACTACAAGATTATGAGGATAAACATCATAGAACAATATGGGAAGGTAAAACCAAAAGGGGAAAAGTAAAACCTCTCTATAAAATACAAACCGTTAAACCTCCAAAATAAAAAACGCAATAAGTTTTTCATACGGAATCCGTTTTTGATGAACTTGAGCTTGTCTTGAAGATCATGACAAGCTCTAAAACCACATATAGATAAAATCCAACTAAGAATAGGCAATGGAGATTTTGGTATGGGTAGGAAGGTGTGAACCTTTCCTCACTAGTGAATCGGCAAAATCTCCACCACCGAAAATGCAATAGAAGATGCAACCAAATATCGTTTTCGAAGGACTTAAGCTTGTCATGACTATCACGACAAGCACCGAGACCTCACTACGATAAGAGTCAAATAAGAACCAAGAAAGGATGATGCCAAGGATGCAAATGTTTGAGCTCTCTACGACGATACGCTAAAGCTCACTTGAGAGCCCCTCTTGATAGTACGGTTACCTATGGACAACATAGGATCTTGATCAACAAATGATGATCACCACGTGACGCCATCCACCATGGACAACATAGGATCTTGATCAACAAATGATCTTCTTCTTCACATGCCCTAATCTTGTACGTTGATCAACTTGCACTTAGCCTTGATCAACATATAGTCTTCTTCTTTTAGCCTTGACTCCAACATATGGAGTCAAAGCATTCCTTATGGACCAACACTGCAAATATAACTCAAAGCATATATTAGTCCATAGAGATTGTCATTAATTACCAAAACAACACATGGGGGCAACCATGCTCTTTCAGTCATAATATCTCAAGAGCAGGTATAGTGTGTTTTATACATGCAAAACAACTATGGGATAGCTTGTGTGAATATTACTCAATGATAAATGCATAATCGATTATTTCCATTATAGGCACCAAGCGGAATAGTATAAAATTGGAGAAAATAAAGAATAAAATTGTGCCGTCCCCGCATCGACTCCGACTAAAATCCCACCTCGATTTCGGCTAGCATCGACTCAGGCCGCCGCGGCTTGCCTCGATCCAGCCCATTGCAACCCGCCTCGACACCGATGTGACCGCGCCGCAAGCCCTCGGAGAGGAGCAGCAGTGGATAACGCGGCGTGCGTCCGCAATAGTCCGTCCCCTATACCGCCGAGATGTCGTGCGACGGCATGCAGATGTGGCTCGGGACGCTCGAGACGCCGAAGCTTGCCGCGTGCACGTACGATGCGGTCAAGTGCCAGAAAGAGGCGGAGTTCGTCGCTCCAGAGTTTCGGATCGTATCTACCGCTATTGAGAAGGATGACCACCTCACCATGCGGCAGATCAAGATTCATGAGAGCGCCGACACGACGATGGCGAGGTTTTCCAAAGAAAACTCAGAGCTCGTGCACGCGGAGTATGAATACTGGTCGAGCCATGAAGCTCAAAAGAACAACAACAAGGCATGCCCCTCGACGGCTACTGGCCCGTCAAAGTTTGATGGCCCCTCGACGGTGATCAAGATCGATCATTCATCATCAACTGACTTCTTCTGCGAAAATGAATCCGGTGTTGATTGGAAGGCGCTAGCGAAGGATCCCTCTTGGCTCGTAGAATCATCCAACAATGTTTAACTAGCATGTTCTAGTTTAATCCGCAAAATGCAGCTTGAACTCTCTATGTTTGCATGTTTGTAGTTTGAACTATTTAGTGTATTCATGGTTCCTGGTTTGAAATATATGAATTATGCTGAAGTTTCTAAAGTTTTGAACATGTTTTCGTGCCCTATTATAGGGCATCTGCTACAGAAAACCTCCCATGCCCTATTATAGGGAATGTGCTATGGTAGAAAGATTTCTCGTGCCCCATATATTCAGCAGTGGGTAATTGCAAAAAGGTCCAAGATTTTTTTACATCCAAGGCCTTCTCTTTCACACCAAAGATCCCAAAAGGAAATTGGCAAAATCAAGCGAGTCATGTTGGTCCTTCTCCGCCGCCGCACCATGATGAACTCGACAACCACAACAATGATGTCGTCGTCGGGGACGAACCACTTGGGGAAGCATCTCTCGGAAGATTCAGGCCGGAGTTGAAGATCCTCCAAGGAGTACAGAGGCCTTGAGGAAGGACACACATCAATTGTAGTTGAGGCGTTGCGGAGGGTAGCCCCCACGACCATCTGAAGCAGAGGCAAGACAGAAGACTCCATTGCAAGTCCTCTCCTGGTGAGCTCCTAGGAGCACCTACAAGATACAACGCGCTCCCCTCACAGATCGAGTATCAGGCATGGGCAAAGTTTTAGCGTCACGTTTATTCATTCCTCCAACTGACAGGTGGGCCTACGTAATTAATCAAACAACTTTGCCATGTAGGATAATTAATTAGTGCTCCCTATCAGTCAAAGCAAAAATACGTATGCTAAATCATACCTGTTAAACATGGACGGAGCTAGGATTTTAACATGAGGGGGCGAAGAAGACAACAATTTTTGTTGTTTTGACAATTTTAACATGTTTAAGTGCAGCTTCGATGATCTGTCAGAGACTAAAATGATAGCAGGCGTAGAGTTTAGTTATTATTGATGAATTTTTCTCTTAATGCGATGCATTGAGTTCCAAAAAACAAAAATGATGTTTTTTTAGAGTTAACAAAAATGATGTGGAACAGAGCTGTTCGACAAGTTTGGGCCTGTAACATGGCTTAACCGCTTAGAAACAGGTACAGAAGTCTCCAGCCCAATTTCTCCTTTACCCCGCATCTTCTCCGACACGCTTCCCCCTCCATACCGCCAAAACATTTCGCAGCGCCTCCGAACCCCCGCTTCCCCCGTTCCTGAAAAATTCCCCAAGAGCCCAACACCAGTCGGAAAATCTACACGATTCGACGCCCATTCCGAACTACTCCAGTCGCCGGAGGTGGGGCGATGCCGTCGAGGAGCAAGTGCGGCGGCCGCGGCGGCGACGCCGACGAGGAGGATGAGGAGGTCGTCACCGTCTCCTCCGACTCCGACGAGTCGGAGTCCGAGGCGGAGCGTGGGGCGGAGGCGGACGACGACGACGACGAGTACGTGGCGGACAGCAGCGACGAGGGCGGCGTCGAGGACGAAGCTGGGAAAGGGGGGGACAGCGACACCGGCGACGGCGGGCGGCTACTTCGGGGCGGGCGGCGCGGGGTCGCGGAGCCCGACGAGGAGAGGAAATCGCAGAACGTGGACGCGCTCGTCAGGTACGCCCTGGCCCGACCGTTTCGGCCCATGTATGCGTGTCTCCGGTGGTGTATTGACGCATCTTAGTGGATTCCTAGGGTTCGCATGCTTGTTCATCTAGATTTTGATGGTGACGACTCGGCACTGACGAGACTAGTTGATGAATGGCCTGAATTGTTTTCGGACATGCTTGTGCTTTCAGATGCCAATTCATCACTAGAGCCCCCAATAATATACTAACCCACACCCTTGAGTACTACATTGATGTGCCTCATGTTGGTTACATCTGTTCCGGTTCCTCTAGAATTTAGCTGAAGATATCCAAGTAACATTCCTTTACCCACACTGTGGCCTGTTAGAAGGTTAGAATTTATATCCCATCTCCACGTGGGTGCAAATCAGAGGGACTTGTAACTTAAAATATGATAGGAGGAGACATCTTTTTCATCACACTGAATTGGTTGTCTCTCAAGTGATCTGAAGGGTTATTTCCTGAGAACTTTGTTCTGGAGTATCCAACCCTGAATGTTGATGTTCTGATTTAGGGCTTCTCACTAACTAACTGTACCGGGCACTCAAGTTTTCGTAAGAGCTTTAAGCTGAATATTGCCTTTCAAAGCACGGTGGCTGATGAGTAGGCATGTATGGAAGATAGATTTAATGTTCGGTATTTTGTCTTGTAACTCTTTTGATATATAGACCAATTTAATAACTCAGTGTGCATACCAAGTAAACAATGGGTTCCTGATCTGAGCAAGTATTGTCTTGTATGTGAACAGATTGCTCTGTAGTGTAGATAACCTTTTAGTCATATCTCTGTCAGGATTTTTAGTATAAATGTATGACATGAGTACCGTGGACAATAGGACTACTCTTTTATACAAAAGAATCCTGAAATCTTAATTGTATTCGTCAGTTAGAAGAGCTGGAATAATCTTGCTCTATGTGATGTATTGCTAATGTTCACTTCAAGCCTTTCATGGCTCCTTACAATCTTTGTCAGTTATAAGTCATTTCTCTCTTTGTTTGCCTACCACACATGGAATTTTCTTTTGTCTTAGTCGACTATAGCTTGACAATGTATTCTCTATTTGAAGATATTTATGTTTTTTCTGGTCTCTGTCAGGGGAAATCTGGTTGTAAGAAGGCAGCCACTTATTCCGCGTATCCTTTCAGTTTCCGATGCAGCAGCGATAGCTCGAAAACCATTCAAACCTCCATGCGATAACGGATATGGTGAAAGTAATGAGCATCTTGCTCGCCGCCTTTCAGCACGTAAAAGATTTGTCCCGTGGGGTTCAGCGCAGCCATTTATAGTTGTAAACAATCTTCCGCAAGCTCCTTCTATTGCTAGTGATGATTCCTCAGAAAAGGAGGAACCTCTTCCACCTGGCATAGAGCCATTAATTTTGTGGCAACCCGAGGGATGTGACAAGGAGAATAACAATTTTACTGCTATAGAAGTTGATCATTTGCTTGTACGTTACCTTCGCCCTCATCAAAGGTAAATATAGTATCCTGTTATTATTTTTGCGATGTCCATTTTTTACATGCTAGATAACAGAATTCCAATATTGATGTTTTGAAATGAATCAGTGTTACATTTACACGGAGCACATGCTCTCTGTAAGTTGTAGGCATTTAGACATTACAGATTGCACTGTAGCTGTACTTTTAGGCCAAGCACTTCAGTGTCCCTGATGTTAGATCCAACTTGTGCAGTGCAAACAATAAATAAGAATGCTGATTTGTTCTGAATCTTCGAGTTGAAACATTTAGTTCTAGTTGAGCATGCAATAGATGACATGCTTGTGTTGTAATGCAGGGAAGGAGTTCAATTTATGTTCGATTGTGTCTCTGGGTCGCTAAGTGATGATGGTATTGCTGGATGCATTTTAGCTGATGACATGGGGTAATAAGCTGGAAAAAATCCCTCGCTCCCTCTTGTCCATTTTTATACTTTGATGTAAAATATGTAATGCTTCTGTCTTTCAACTCTTTTACTTCGTCACTGTTACATAAAGCTACTTCTGACGCTACCTAATACTTTCCAGATTGGGGAAGACTTTGCAGTCGATAACTTTACTGTATACCCTTCTGGCTCAAGGCTTTGATGGTAAGCCGATGGTTAAAAGGGCTGTCATTGTAACTCCCACAAGCCTAGTTAGCAACTGGGAAGCCGAGATAAGTAAATGGTTAAAAGGCAAAGTGCACCTGCTTGCCCTCTGTGAAAGCACGCGTGCTGATGTTCTATCTGGAATAGGGAGTTTCTTAAAGCCCATGAGCCGTCTTCAGGTTTTCTTTTAGCCAAACTCAAATTCTGTTTGCTGTTTTCGTGCTTACCGTCATACCATCCTTACTACTTGCAATCACAATTGCAAGTTCATGACAATGTCTTGTGACTTTATATATTTTGAATTTCCTTCAGGTACTTATCATATCTTATGAGACCTTCCGCATGCATTCGACAAAATTTGAAATACCAGGAAGCTGCGACCTTCTCATATGTGATGAGGCTCACAGGCTGAAAAATGACCAGACACTAACAAATAAGGTATACCAGTTTGGCAATTAAGGTTCTCAATTTTCTTTTGCAAATTAAGTTACATTTCATACACACCTGAGGTCTTTGCACTTAGGTTACTACTGATTTTGTTCTGCCTGAACTCATCAAAACACTAAATGTGCCAGGCATTGGCCGCCCTTCCTTGTACACGGCGTATCCTGTTGTCAGGTACCCCAATGCAGGTAATTTTTTTGCTTTCCCAATCCTTTCATTTTGTAGGTGGAATCATTGTTTTGGATTTTGATCTTTTGATTTTTTTCAATTTTTATGCAGAATGATTTGGAAGAGTTCTTTTCAATGGTAAATTTTACAAATCCAGGAGTTCTAGGGGATGCTGCATATTTTCGCCGATATTATGAAGTATGTACTTCTTTATGAATTACAAGCTATACTGCTAAGTTATGAATTACCACTGTTTATTAACACACAGTAGTGTTTTCAGACATAATTAGATTTGTTATTCAATTTTTTTTGGTTTCGTGCACCTAACATTATGTGTTACTCCTGTTAATTGCATTATATCTTTAAGATGTGCTTAATATGTACCCCTAACTGAAGGCACCAATAATTCGTGGAAGAGAGCCCACGGCAACCGCTGAAGAAAAGAAGGTGGGATCCGAGAGATCTGGAGAGCTTAGTGCAAAAGTAAATCAGGCAAGTCTTTTCCCTCTGAAAAAGGTTGTCTGCACTACGTAATTTTGTACAACTGTATTGTTCACACGTTATGCTATAATCTCCTTTAGAAAATTTCAGATGCATTTCCTTCTACAATTTTTTGGGCTAGCTGCAGATTAATTACCTTCTGAATTCTGATGGCTTCTCAATGATATTCAGTTTATACTGAGACGAACGAACGCCCTGCTGTCCAATCACTTGCCACCAAAGGTATGTTTGGCCTAATATGGTCATCGCATATTCAAAATAAAAAAAAATCGTGTATCTGCTAGGCTACTATCAATTTTGTCTTTTTATAGTGATTCTCTCTTCTTTCTTCCTTCATAAAATTTTAATTGCTCATCTACATTACTTAACCTTGCTTATGTATAGATTGTTGAAGTAGTGTGCTGCAAGCTGACTCCTTTGCAGATGACATTGTACAACCACTTCATACACTCCAAAAATGTAAGAATTTTTTATTTGCTCTGAGTTTCGAGCAATATTCAGTAGGCACATGTAAGGCAGTCAGAGTCATATTATAATACTCTATCATTGACCCTGTCAGGTTAAACGCTTGCTATCTGAAGAAGCAAAGCAGTCTAAAGTTTTGGCATATATTACTGCTCTTAAGAAATTATGCAACCATCCAAAGGTAAATAATTTAAACTTAAAATGGTTTATCTGCGATGCATTCATCATTGCTCTTTCAGTGAAAGTAGTTTCAACTGTAGGTTCAGGGTTTATTGTCAATCTGTTAGTTTTTACTGCAATTAGTTGCATAGTCATACTTTGCTAAGCGCCAACATGTTGAGCTGCTGCTGTCTGGCTCGGTCCTCACCTGGTATTGTCATGCTGTGGCCCTGCTTGGTCTGCACCACGTCCTCAGTGTCGCTGCCATGACGAATAGAGCTTTGTCTTTATTCCTGTCATGATTTGTGTTGAGGTATTTGTTTTTTTCCATTTCGGTTCAAAAAGTATATTTTTTTCTTTATAAGGTGTGTATCAGGGAGGCTGAAAAGGGTGAATGAAACCCCACCACTTTCATAAACTCAAATACTTATAGTAGCAACTAGTAATATCTCTCTTTCAAATACTCTAGGCTTAAGTATAACATTATATATTTCTCCTCTATGGCTGTCATTAGCTACCCTGCATTATAAGCTAGTGAATGTGGAATGCAGAATAGGCTTGGCAAGTCTATTGCACTGACCATTATCTCTTGATTACCCTTACGAAGTTACTAATATGATTTGATATGTTATGAGAAAATTCTGGGCTGTTGTTGCTTGTGTTACTGTTCTTCATAGCCATTCAGCATCAGTTTCACTTTTTGGTAACTATATGTAGAATCCATGACAAATGTTCATTGGCTGGTATCTTGGTATTGCAGCTAATCTATGACACCATAAAAAGTGCCAAGTCGGGAGGCTCCGATTTTGATGACTGTCTACGTTTTTTCCCTCCAGAATTGTTTCAAGGAAGGTATGCCTCACCTTTCTTACTAGCTTCTCAAGCTAATCCTACTTATCTGTATTGTTTATTTATGCAAGATCTGGATCATGGACTGGTGGAGGAGGAATGTGGGTAGAACTATCTGGCAAAATGCATGTGTTGGCTAGATTGCTGGGGCACCTCCGACTGAAAACTGATGACCGTATCGTCCTTGTATCAAATTATACTCAGGTCAAGTGTTTCTAATATATCTTGGTATGACATTGTGTCGTTGTGTTAAGGTTTTGTTGGTATTGGTGGGTCCATCGGGAATGGATGGCGTAAGATTTAAACTGTGTTCCTCTCATTAATAATTGGCAAAGCTCCCGCTGTATGTTCCCAAAAAAAGATGAAGCTATTGTTGGCAAAATTCGTATCTCCAAAAATCTCCTGGGTCTTGCAACAATAAATCAAATAGGAGCATACTTATTTCTTTAGAAATACTAAATATGAGCAAATGTCCTTGTTGACTTGAAAGTTCTACATGCTCTGTACAGTGTTTTTCCAAGTTAAATTATAAATACTTCTGAAAAACAATAGATGGCAGTAGACCATCATTAATCCTAAAATCTTCATTACCTTTACTGTCATGCTTATGGTCAGACCATGGGTGGACATACTAATTATAAGAACTATGAAAGGATCTTACAACCTACTTGTCAGGGCCTCCCCTACAGTTCTCCGCTTCAAAATAAATAAATAAATCTTACAACCAGCAGCCATACAGTACAAAGTCGAGAACATGGTACTGAGCAGCCCCGGAGCTGGAGGTGTGTGTTTGTTGTGTTTGGTGGGCTAGTGTCATGTGGATGGCGTGTCTCCTCACTTGTGTGGTTTTTCGGCCCGGTTTTCTTATAAACATGGCAACATATAGCCTGTATGGTTTTTGGACCCGGTTTCCCTTATAAATTGGGTCGACTGTATTCTATCTAATCGAGCAGTGGATATCGACCACCTTAAGCTCAATTTAAGGGTGAAGTAAGTAGTTGAGTTACCTTTTTTCGTGTGTGTGTGTGTGGGGGGGGGGGGGGGGGGGGGGGTGGTAATTTATTTACCTTAAATCTGTATATTGAGATATATGTTTGGTTTACTTTTTGAACTGTCAAAATCATATCTTTAAATGTACTTGTCTCTGCATGATGTGTGTGAGCTTTTGGTACTGGGTATGCCCTTTTTTTTACGTGTCTCTGGCCATGATCTTAATTTTGCACCTTCAGAGAGTTGCCTACTTATTTTGTGTACCGCATTCTATGTATGTCTGTCAGCAAATGAGAGAATAGTCTTCAAAATGCATCTGTAGGGTTTCTGTTCATAGAAGATGCTAGTTATAATTAATTTTCTATTTGGATATCTGCACAGCTGGAAGTATTAACCATTATCATTGTCTAAAAGTGCAGACATTAGATTTATTTGCACAATTATGTCGGGAAAGAAGATACCCATACGTTAGACTTGATGGAGCAACATCCATTAATAAAAGGCAAAAGTTGGTGAACCAATTCAATGATTTATCTAGAGTATGTAAACTCTGCCTTGTATCTTGAAGAACTTAGAACCTACAATTGTATCTGAAATTACTGTATTTGGCAGGATGAGTTTGTCTTTCTACTTAGTAGTAAGGCAGGTGGTTGTGGGCTTAATTTGGTGGGTGGAAATCGTCTGGTTCTCTTTGACCCTGATTGGAACCCTGCCAACGATAAGCAGGTTAATATCTATGCATCACTGGTTCATCACCTTCTTATGTTTTTTTTTAACTCCATACCTTGTCTAAGCTGAACCATTTCATCTATTGAAATTTGTAAAGGCTGCTGCTAGAGTATGGAGAGATGGCCAAAAGAAGAGAGTGTACATATACAGGTTCTTGAGCACTGGAACCATTGAGGAGAAGGTTGGCAACTCCGATTCTTGTATTTATGTCTAGTCACTTTCTTTTTCATTATCCAGTGAAGGAATACCGAGTTGCCGGCTACTTCTGCTGCTGAAAATATAATATTCCACATTCATCTATAGGTATATCAGCGCCAAATGTCAAAAGAAGGCCTCCAAAAAGTTATTCAGCAGGAACAAGCCAATGATAAAATGCAGGATCAAGTACTTGGAGTGATCATTTGCTTTCTTTTCTATCATGAAAGTACCAAATATATCGATTTCTCACATCTTTTCTTTCACTTTTACAGGGCAATTCTCTTTCAACAGAAGATCTGCGTGATCTTTTTACTTTTCATGATCAAGTCAGGTGAAATTTGCCTCTCTATTATAGCTTAGTCCTATTTTTTCTGTTAAAATATTCAGGAAAGAGTTGTAAAGTTCAACCCAAACTAGCCGATAATTGATCATTGGACTAGACATGGTTTGGATAAACTATGAGGGAACAGGTGGAGAAATACATTGACATTGCCTACTTATTTTGGTTAATCACGATGATCAAGTCATGTCTAATTCATGCAGTTAATGATTAAACCGATTGGGTTGATATCAGTTGCCAGTCATGTACATAGGTGCAATTAAGTTGCCTTTACAGTCACAATTATTTTTTGGCATCAAAATCACGCTTTGTCGCCTATTATGTAAAACATAAGGCCCGAGTAGTTCATAAATAGTTTGATAAAAAGAGATCGTGATCATTCCTTCCAGGTTGATGGTGTAATATGATGTCAAACTACCATGGGATGTGAACTGTTGCAAATATGCTATTCATAGAAACGAAACTCGTTTCGAAGTTAGGCCTAAATACCATGTTGTTACATTTTAAAAGTATATGCAAAATATGTTGCATTGTTTTTAGGGCGTCCGCCTTAGGACGCTTAGGCGACAGAGCGCCCCCCAGCGCCTTAGGTTTTTGCCCGCTTTAGGCGCTTAGGCGACGCTTAAGCGGTAGAGCGCCCCCCAAGCGCTTTAGGACGCCTTACAGCCTTAAAAACCATGGTAAATGCATTGGTTCTATCTGAATTCAGTACCTTAGTTGATATTATGCATCATACTTTTCCTTGCATTTGGTCACGCAGGTCTGAAATACATGAAAATTTGAAGTGCAACCGCTGTAACAAGAATGGTCATGTGCTTTTAGATGGTAATGGTTTGGATTCAGCTGCCACTGAGTACAATACAGTTTCAAAATCAAGAGAAAAATTCTATGATGATATTGGTGGATTTGGAGAGATCTCTGGATGCATGCAGAAAATGAATAGTTCAAATCAACAGGTAGTTTATGCAAGACCCTTCAGTTTTGGATTGTACCTCTGTAGTTGCTTCAGATCATAAGTACTTTGCTCTTTGCTGTGCTGCTCCATTTACACCATTTCAGATTGAACAACCTTCCGAAGAAGATTTAGGAAGTTGGGGCCATCATTCTGATCCATCAACTGTACCTGATACTATACTCCAGTGTTCTGCTGGTGACGAGGTTATATCTGCAGTTCATGTCTCTTATATTTATATAGGTCTTATTTGTGTTAAAACTTGCACGTCTCAGACCTCCTTTACTTTTTTTTTAGCTTTTCCAGATGTTTTAAGATTGTAGCACTTCCACTGGATCCACTTGTTCTTACAATTCACAAAGAAAATTTGCTTTAGAACTACCCAGTTGGCCAGGTTTTCATCTGGTTATGAGGAAAACAGAGCCTTTTGGAATAGTATGGATTGTGTTTTGGAATTTAGGGCTCGTTTGGAACACGGGAATTCTACAGGAATTTCACGGGATAGGATTTTCGGAGGAAAGTTTTCCTTTGAGCCCTTTGGAATGCAGAAATAGGAAAGGGATTTCCATAGGATTGAATTCCTGCGCCGTTTCATAGGAAAAATAACATCTGCTCCAACTGAATGGAAAAAATCCTGGCGCGAATTGGAACTTAACCGCATGTAGCGATGCCTTTTTTTTTCTCTATCACGCTGTCATGTGCGCCAAAAAAAAAAAACACTCCGTCTAAATGCGTGCCCCTGCTTACCAAGCAACTTAGCAGATTTGACGAACTGCTTTGCTATTATGTGTGTGCATAGCTAACTACATCACTTCGTAATTTTCTTGTGTCAGATACTTTCATTGGGTAATTTCTTGTGGGTATCTTTGCGTGAGAAATTAGCACAATTTTCTTGCACGGTCCAATAATTGATAAATACCGTAGAGAAAAACCTGGCTGGTTGACCTAGTACGCTTGATTCTGAACCTCAAGTGATCAATTTTGTACGTTGGTTCCTATGTATTTCCTATCCTGCAATCCAAATAGCTACTTTGCATCTTTCTTGAGTTTTAAGTTTCTATAGGATTTGAGAGGTATGACATCTCAATTCCTGTATTTTTCCTATTCCTCCGTTTTTCCTATCCTGCATTCCAAACGGGGCCTTAGGTTGATTAAAACATGGTTCTCAGGAAATCCTAACAAGTGTTAACAAATGACATGTGTATCTTGCAGGTTTCTTTTGTTTTCACCAATCAGATTGATGGGAAACTTGTTCCAGTTGAATCTATGACGCGATTAACTACTCATCAACCAAATGGAACAACAACTAGTAGAGAAAAAGAGGCAGCGAAAATAATTTCTCAGAGGAAACCTGGGAGGCAACCTTTAATTGGCAAGAATTTGAAGATGATGGGATTCAATTTGAAGAATTCATCTTTGAAATGTCCAACTGAATCCAAGAGGACATCTCCAATTTGCTTGCAAACGTTGAATAAAATCAAGCCCTCGTCAGATCATCAACCTTCGACTAAAAGACTCCATGTTGCTTCTGATATATCTGATGATGATTTTGTTTGAGTCTATTCGACTTGGAGCTAAATTCTTGATTGATATTGTCATCTGTCGATCAGTATTATGTTGTGTAAATACTGTCATCTGCTTTCTGCAGTGTAAATACTGCATACGGTTATGGTGAGTTAACCAGTCCACTGGAAAAAAAATCTCCCATGAGCTTGCATCCCTTTGTAAAATGCATATCAAATATATTTTATTAAGAAATGAAAAGGGTTAACCTTGGGCCTTTTGTAGTGAAAGAGCATTTTCATCACTTGGGTCTTTCCATCAGAGTAAGAAAAATTGACATGGTTGCTGATTACTTGCAGATAATTTTAAGAGGAAAGGCTACACTGCAAATCTAATCGTTGTACGATACTATCATCAAAGGTTCATTTCTGTTTTCACTTTTCATATGATACATTCATGTAGTGTGATTCTGATATCATATTCTTGCCGCAGAATTCGTGGCATCTGTGTGCTTGTCAGTAGATCTACTTTTCACTTCATTTGATGCAGTGTTAGTCTTTAGGCTGTTTTAGCGCTGTTATCTTATATTCTTATTCTACATACATTTTCCGCAGCTGGCCATAGTGTACTTCTCTTATTGTTTTTATGTCAGTAATTCTCTCATCGTCGAGGGCAGGCCTTGGTGCAGTGGTGAGGTCCTCCCCAATTGTGCCAAGAGGTCCTGGGTTCGAACCAGCCTCTCTGCACTGCACTTTGCAGGGTAAGACTAGGTTCCTATAATCCCTCCCCAGACCCCACCTTGTGTGGGAGCCTCGTGCACTGGGTCTGTCCTTTAATTCTCCCATCGTCAGCTCCTGGTTATACATGCCTCCCACCAACCGAGTCTGAAAGATGTTTAGCTTGTAGCTATTACCGTAATAGAGGTTCAGGAAATTGTGAGATCTGCAGTATACAGAGGAGATCAAATGGGCGATTTGAGTGTGAGATTCTCATAGACAACTAGATCAGGCACTGGGATGTTTGCTTTCACCTCCAGCTATTTGTTGTTAGGCCTTACCATGTGGGTGACAGCCATACTTTTAAGTTAGTGTATTAAAAGCTTGGCATTTGCACTGTTGCACTCACCCCCTTAGCATAGTCAAATCAAAGTAGTCATAGATCCAGCCTAGTGGCCATTTAGTATCATCTTGGTTGGATAAGTGTAAACTGAAAACCTGGAAATTCCTGCTTATGCAAGAGCTCACTCTTCTTAACTCTTATCAAACGGAACTTTGCTGCAATAGAAGCTGGACCTTTTTCCAGACTACCCTTAATATGATTTATTGTATTCTGGTTTAGAATTTGGACCCTGTTCCTCATAAGTGACAAATTTCTACGTACATGATGTGTAGCCTGAGAAAAAAAGGTGGGTGGTTTTCACCTTTAGTTATAACTATAAAAAAATGTCCCGTTCTTTCATTTTTTCCTTGAGATCTGTAGAATTACAGGTAGTGAGTTGAGTCACAAGTCAGGCTGGTCTTCATTCCCACCCATCACATGTGCAGTCACAAAAGTTAACACGTTGCTGGAAGAAAAGAATTAGTGCTGTTCATGTGCTCACATGGTTTCTCTTGATCTTAAGAGCTTTGCTTACACTAAAACTTTGACCATTATGTGGTTCTATAGGTTTTCAAGCAACTCAACTAAGTGGAAGATGCTTGCACATATTATTCTCCCCATTAATTATCTTATTTTCCTAAAATGGTTCTGAACTTCTGATCAGATGGTTTGTCATCAGTTACTAATAATCTAATATGTCCATTTGTAAGAATATTTTGTACATAATATTGATAGAAAGTGCACATAATTAAACTTTTGATTCCATGTTCTTAAAGGACTCGCATGTGCTTCTTTTTATCTAATGATATTGCTGTAGAAAGACCTATTCATGATTCCATGCCCTATGGTTTAGCCACTTTCCCCTTTCCATTAAATTGCCTTATTTTTCCAGAGCATAAATCCTAGTTCTGTTGTCCTTGACATTATTGTGTCCCAACAATATCAAGATCCTTACACAACCAATCTATTTGTTAGTAGAGAGCACAAATGTTAATTTCGATGACATTCTTAAGGGTCATTCTGAAATATATTAGAATAGATTTCCTTGCCTGGCATGGCATATTGATATTTTTCCTTGCCTGATGAGGGGAATGAGGGTAACATAATAGCTGGGTACTTAAAAGACTTATGCTCTATTCAAGGCTAGGTGCACTCCAGATCAGGTTTAAATGCCGTTTATCAAGCAGTAGGACCTCCGAACTTTCCCTATAGATATCTTTTTAAATATTTAGGCCCGATACTTGGAGACTGTATGTGCAGATTTGACTCGATAAGTACTTTCATAATATCAAAATTGTTGGACGTTTATGAGTTGTAAATAGAATTTAGTGCTCATTGTGTGTTGGAGAGCTGTCCAAAACGTTAGATTTCGTGGTCTGGATGGAGTATGTCATTGCTAGTAATTTTTCCATTTAAGGATGTTAACTCCGTGTATTAGCATGCTACGTGAGATGACTTGAGACTACATGATTATTTAAAATGGTCCTATTTACACTAGGAACACTATAGTTGTGATTTAATACAAATAGGACAGGCACTACTAAGGAACAGAAACTCTTTGACTGGTCCGCTATGAGGTGACCTGTAGGAGGCACAGGACGGAGGACCCGTGCTATCATTGGTCATGGAGATGGAACCAGTGCGAGGAGGATCCTTTGGGATCACATGGTCCTATTCTGAGAGGTCGATGTCGCCAGCTCACTCTGGCTAATAACAAACCAGTCAAGTATCGGTCAAATGATTTTGTTACCTACTTTCTCCCTCCTGCTGGTGCCCAGCTGATTCCACTTCCGGACATCTTGCTATTTAGCATTTATTTTGTTAATCCTGCATGTGCGTGTACACTTCCGCAGAGCTGCTAGATTAGAAGATTCACTTTAATTTTTATAGATGATATAATGCGAAGTTTCACTTTGTAGAATGTCTGAATCACAGTTGAAATTTCAAATTTCAAAGAAATTAGAATTGCAATTCCTCTTTGGATGTTAGATTTAGATTTTGAAAAAAAAAATTAGAATTGCAATTCACTTTGTAAGACATGTGCTAGACCACGTCTCTTTTTGACGTTAAGAATGCCAAATTATCTGATTCTTTGCTTGGGCATTCGTACTTCATTCTGCTTTGAACAGAGCTTACACTGCATCTGGAGATCTTGCCATGTAGTCGCTTTCTCCCTGAACAGCATATTTGTTCATTTGTTAAGATCGCTTTCTGGGCTCATCTGGTCTTGTTCTTCAGGTACTCTACGCCAGGTCTTCGCAGGGCCGCTGGTCCCTAATACACGGAAAGAAAGCTACCACCGAACCTACACTCCGGCACCGCACCGTAGGCTGTCAGACTCAAGACCGTACGGCTTTCTTGTTCCTTGGTATGCGGGTTCATGAACAAAGCCTTCGATTCTGTTGTCTCGCATGATTTCCAACAGTTGCCCGGTCTTGTATGATTATATGTGTGTTGTGGTGGATCATCGTGCGTTCAATGAGGAAAGGGACTGTTGTCTGCGCCTTGCTAATTCCCCTGCAATTATGGACGGGTCTCTGTTGTTGTACTCTCTAGTCTCTACACACGCTTGGGAATGCACGGAAGGTTGGTATTCTTGCACCATACCCCTAAGAAACCCCACTATTAATCATACCCATTGCGCATTTGAAAAAAAATAATTATGGCCCCTGAACTCAATTATTACATGTTTCTTGATGCCACCAGTGTTACGCTACTCAATTATTGCATGTTTCTTGTGTAGCACTTGCAAACAAAATCTAGATGAGCCATCAAGGTCTCGATTTCGATGTACTATGCCCGTTCTACATTTTTCTTTAGCCCTTTGGTTTCAGTAAATACTAGCAGGCTCCTTCCTACAAAAGATCATCGTCTCTCATGTTACGACAAGCATGTAGTAGTTGTGATTTGATAATAATAAATCTAGTGGCTCTGGTCGGTGCGGGAGCCAGACCATGTTGCGTCTGAGTCATGCACTGCACGTGCTCTTGCTTTCTCGGTGGTAAAAGTGCAGGAATCAAGTGTAATCGGGGCCTGACAAAACTCACTCTATCCAACTAACATGTTGGGATTATTGTAGTGTCAATTATAAGCTGGTCTGTAGTGCCAAGGGCCGTGCACGGCGTCCTGGACAACTATTGTTTGACCAGAGCGAAGCCGAAGACCAGCATTTTGCCACCCATCCAAGCAACTAGCACGGTTCCAATCAAAGAAGAATAGCATTTGCCGACGCACTTGATTCTTCTCCCCACATGAGCGCCACACGTACGTCCGTGCATCCGATCCGTGTTGAGACCTGTGATCTATCCTCCCAAGATCGCATACCAACAACCCAACCTTCTTATCCCAGAGCTGACAGACGTAGAAAAAAAAAATGCAAGAGCTGGTTCCAGAGCGACCCCATCCTCTAGATAGCAAAAGCTACACAGTGACAGTGTGAAAAGCTACTCCTATCCGATCCATAAAAACTATCGTCCATTTAATATAAAGTTTGTACTAACTTAATTAGTACAAAATGAGTGACAGTTTATATAGATCGGAGGGAGTAGAAAAGTTTAAACAGTTAATAAATGGTAACGGTTGATCATGCTGTAGCGTTGGCTGGTTCTTAACGGATGAAATTTTTAGTGTTGTACTAATATTTTTTACGTCTAGTCTTAACGACATTAAGCCCAAATACCTGACTGGTATTTTATACGAATCGAGTGGACTCACACGCATAAGATCGCTCTGACCTGTTTTCATACTGAAGTAGCGTCTTAGTGTTCGTGCGCTGAATCGCCGATACGCACTGTTTACCATTGGAAAACCAACTGACCCTGTGCCTCAATCATCGTCACGGTTTACTACAGGCCGTGCTGAACTACTGCAGCTCACATCTACCCAGCCACCCCTCCTGCTCTCTTCTCTTCTCTATATAATCCATCCAAATCCACCATCGCCTCCTCACCCGTAACAGTACAGTACTGCCCCCGTTTCAAACCACACGCCACGACCAGATACCACCACCTTCTAAAAGCCTCAGCGAACTGAAGCTCGATCACAGAGCCCACGACGATCGATCTAGCTAGCGCGCGATGGCATGCGTCAACATGTACAACCCGGACGGTGGCGCGGCGTTCGCGGGGCAGCGCATCTCCTTCTCCAGCGACTTCTCCATGGAGCCGCCGCCGCCGCCGTCGGTGCAGAACCGGGCCATGGGGCTGCGGTGCCAGGAGGAGGACCAGAACTTCGAGTTCTCCGGCATGGGCAGCCACCCCATGATGGCCGCCGACCAGCTCTTCTCCAAGGGCAGGATCCTCCCCTTCAAGTCGAGGGACGCCCGCCCACCACGCTCCGCGACGAGCTCCGCGGCGACGAGGAGAGGGCGTCGTCCAAGGGGTCCAGCCGCTGGAGGGAGATGCTCGGCCTGCGCAAGTCGCTCTGCGTCGGCGGCGGCGGCGCCAATGCCGCCGCGGCCAAGAAGAGCGACAAGGTCGTCGCCGTCGACGCCGCCGAGATCGCCACCGACATGCCCGCGTCCAAGCCGCAGGTACGTCCATCCGTATATATTTTTTGCAGTCCACGTCAATTACGTGCTGCATAGTCGTACAGTACACATTTAATTAACATATGATCGTTGAATAATGGTGGGTTGTCTGTCTCATTACAGATTGTTTGACCGCCAGCAGGAGCTATGAGGTGACGGAAGGATGGGGCCTAAACGATGAAACTCCATTCTTCGTCTTCTTCCTCCCGATCTCTCCTACTGTGATCATCCATCCGTCTTCTTGCGGCGTGCTTGTCAATGGCTAGCGTCTGTAGATTGTAATTTTGTGGGTTTGTCTCCCTGATTGCCTGTGTGCTACCTAGCTAGCTAGATGGCCAGTGTGTGTGTGTGTGTGTGTTGAAGAGCAAAATATTATGTAATTCATCTCCTTTCATAAGTGCTCTGCTCCCTCTAGCTAGCTGTCCACTAGTCTAGATCCCAATCACCTCACATCTTCTTCTTCTTCCAATCTTGTTTTCTCCTTCACCATCTCGCTTTGTCTGCCTGCCTGCCCTGTACATAATGCTTGTGTGTAGATGGGAAATTTATGGTGCAATGATTAGCCTTCCAGATGGCCAGATCTGTGACGACATGAGCTCACAGTGATGGAGCCCCTGTGGGGATCATGCAACTGTGTGCTTCTTTGTCTCCTTGCTCTGCTGCACATATATGTTTTCTGATCTCTACACGATGTGCCCTGCTGTATGTGAGTTTATAAAGGCAGACAAGAGCCACAGAACGGGCGCGTGCGTGGGAGAGGAAGACGAAGATCGGATCAGTAGCTAGCTAGCTCCCCCGACATGCCATCTGCGCTAGATGCATCCTCCTGTCTAGGGGCGGTGCCATTGCGTTGGTCTGCAAGCCATGGTGCTCCATCAGCTTTGAACTTTATCGTTAAAAACAAAACAAAACTTTGAAGTCTGCCCATGGATCTTTGTAGGGGAAATGGGAACGTTATTGTACTAGTGTGAGTGTTTGCTTTAGCGGATTTCGTGGCCGCTCTGTCGACAGTATAGGTTTTGGCGGTCGGTAGCCGTAGTGGATGATTGTGTGAGAGGATAACAGGATAAGCAACAGATTTAAAGAGGTCCATGACCATGGGTGGTGGTAGCACCGAAAAACCTAAGACTCGACTTTCTGCACCACTTCATTGGGCTTTATTGTTGCTCTCATCATCTTTGAAAATGTTTCCCCAGCTTCTCTGAAACTTCTCTTTTCCAAACAAGCCGATAAGATTGCTGGAGTATAGTTCCAAACTGTGACGATCGACGCCAAAAGCAAATATAATATAGAAAAAATGATTAACGAGCTTAATGACAAGAAGCCGTTTTCCCTTTGATTTGACCACGCACTAACAACCCTGGAATTGCAGCAAGGACAATTATGACTGCTTAATTAGTCCCGACAAACTACAGACTGTTCCCACCTTGGGAGGTCGGCATCATCACAGGACCTATGTTCAAGATCAGCTTCCAATCAGTTAGAAAAGAAAAAGATCAGCTCCCAAAATCCCCTCAAAAGAAGATAAAAATCAAGTCCCAGTGAAGCTTTTATGGTACTTGTTGTGAAGATGGTCTCTCAAAAAGAAAAAAAGTGTGAATCAAACCTTGATTTGGAGCTGACCAAATTGAAGGATCAAGGTATAAGACCTGAGGGGAGTGCATAGAGTTTATAAAATTTACTCTACTAAAAATAAGTAGGCAAATCAAATTTATGTGACAAATCAAATTGAAGCTCAGAGCAACAAATTTATGAAGCAACGAATATAGTACTCCGTAGATAAAATCTAGGCTAAAACCGATGCTTCAGAAAATAACAAAGCAGATCTAGTAACAGATAAACTAAGTGTTTAGAAGCGGAGATAACAAAATAGAGTAAACAGAATAACTGAAAATTCAGAAACGGAGAAATATTAACAAGAGTAAACAAGGACTATAAAGTTGACCGAGACGCCGATGTAGTTCTTGAAGTTCAATCTATTGGAACAAATCTACGTCTTCGTTCCGATATGCACATATGCACCAAATTCCTCGGACTAAGCTTTTTGTTCTTCGCTGGCAAAACTCGGAATTTAACCCAATCTCTTCGAGTTGATTTTGAAGAAATCAACAAAAATCTTCACAAACCGGTTGTGGCGATCCACATATCGGAAGCTCACAGTCAATGCCTAACCGTTTAGGAGTGCCGATCTTCAAGAGTTAATTCTGATCTCGTCGGCATAAAAGCGCTATGAATTTTGGTGCGCCACTGAAAGAACAACTCTGCCCGGATGTCGCCTAGAGGGGGGGGGGGGGGGTGAATAGGCGATTAAAACTTTTTCTAATTAGGGCTTGATAATTGCGGAATAAAACTATGTGTTTAAATTAACAAGCCAACAACCTAATTACTAGGCTCACCTATGTGCACCAACAACTTATGCTAAGCAATTCAAGCAACAAGGTGAACGCAAGATACGAACTTCAAGCACGAAGGCTATCACAATGTAAATTGCATAAGTAAAGCTCGGGTATAGAAATAACCGAGGCACGCGGAGACGAGGATGTATTCCCGAGTTCCTCCTTGTTAAGGGAGTACGTCTCGTTGGAGGGGTGTGAGCTCGCCACAAAAGGCCTACTCAAGATGCCACAAAGGCCTCACCCTATTCTTCGATGAACCTCACCCAAGGGATTGGTTCACCTTCCACTATCGGAATCCTTCGGGGCGGATTCCGGAGCCCTTTACAACTTCTCTTTGGGGCACACACCCACAACTCAATTGGGGGCTCCCAAACTCGTGCCGAAGCTTCACAAGCGAAGTCTTCGCGGCACCTCCAACCGTCTAGGGTACACAATGCACCCAAGAGGCAACAAGCTCTTGGGAACACAATGCACCCAAGAGTAACAAGCTTCTCAACCTTCAACTTCACGTATCACCGTGGAGAGAGCAACCCGATGCAACAAATGCAAAAAGGCAAGAGCACACAAAGTGCTCAAATCCTTCACTCCCAAATTCCAACCAAAGCAACTAATGCTATGGAGGGAATAAGAGAGGAAGAACAAAGGGGATGAGCACAAAGCAACCCCAAATCTAGATCCACAAGTTTCTCCTCACTTAGAAGAGATTTTGATTGGTGGAATGGTAGATCTAGATCTCCTCTCTTGAAACCCTAAATTTGGGCAAGAATCATTGGAGGGGAAGAGAGGAATCAAGCTCACAAGGATTAGAGCAAAGGGGAATAGCAAGAACAGGTGAGCAAAGTCAGCAACCAGGTTTGGGGGGGGGGGGGGGGGGGAAGGAGGCTTTTTATAGCCTCCCCCAAAAACTAGCCGTTGGAGCCTGTCCAGGCCGGAGACTCCGGAGTAAGTGACCGGAGACTCCGGCCTGCTGGGTCATCGGGGAGGCCGGAGACTCCGGGCACCCTCCGGGGTAGCTCCGGACCCCTATCCAGAGGCGCACCACACAGATGAAAAGGAGCTGAGAAAAACTGGGGGCCGGAGATTCCGGGTCCTCGGGCCGGAGACTCCGGTGGGCCGGAGATTCCGGTCCTTCTCCGGGGACACTCCGGACCCCTATACAGAAACGCACCACAGCAAACACAAACGGCAGCGAAATCAGGGGGACCGGAGACTCCGGTCATTTGGGCCGGAGACTCCGGTGTGGCCGGAGACTCCGGACCATCTCCGGGCTAGATCAAAACAGTGAAACCAGAACTGCCATAACTTTTGCAAATGAAGTCTGAATCGAGTGAATCCAATTTTGTTGGAAAGAGGACGACAAGAGCTTACCCTACAAAAATTGAAATATGAAAACAAGCAAAGGAGATTGTGCGGAGGGATGGAATGGTGATACCTTCCAAGCGGATGAACCGGCAAAATCTCCAACACCGAAAACGCACAAGCTTTTCATCAAGACTCCGTTTTCAATGATCTTGGGCTTGTTTCGAAGATAATCACAAGCCCTACAAGATCATGCATATACACATCATAGTCTATCATGTGAGGAGGAAATCATAAGGAGAGAGTTTGACCTCTCGAAGAAGAGACAAACCGGTAAAACCTCCGATATCAAAAACACAAGAAGATATTCACGAGATCCGTTTTTGATGAACTAGAGCTTGGTATGGAGATGAACACAAGCTCTAAATTCTCACATGGATAAAAGCCAAATAAGAACCAATAAAGATGATTGCATGGATGCAAAGGTTTGAGCTCTCTACGACGATACGATCACGATATTCGGTCGAGAGCCCCTCTTGATAGTACGGCTATCTATCCTATAATCCGGTCTCTCACTAAACATCATGAGACCGGTAAAATAGAAACCCTACCAAGATCATACCTTTGCCTTGCGCTTAAACCACATGAGGTTGATGAAGACGATCTTCAACTCCTCAAGACGCACCACCTTTCTTCATTGCGCTTCGCTTGGTGAAGATTCACATGACGCTTCCCCATACACCAAGATGGGGAAAGCACTCTTCGGCATATCTTCACTTGGACTTGAGTGTCGATCAACCCGCACTTAGCCTTGATCAACACAAATCTTTTCTTCCCTTGAGCTTGACTCCAACAAATGGAGACAAGCAAGCTTGGCCTTGATCAACAAATGATCTTGACACAAGCTAAAGGACAACCTACACATAGAGCTCAATGCAAACATTAGTCCATAGAGATTGTCATTAATTACCAAACCATGCATGGATCAACCATGCACTTTCAGCCACGGCTATGAATTTTTGAATTAAAAAAAAGCCACCGGCCACCGCCCACGTCGGCGTGTCTGGCAGCTCGCCGGCCGTCGTGGAGGTGCTCTCCATGGAGTTGCTCGCTACGTGTAGGAGGTCGCCGTCGTGGAGGGGTCGCCGTCCTGGAGAAGCTCACCGTCATGGAGCTCGCCATCGTGGAGGAGGTCGCCGTCGTCGAGGAGGTCGCCGTTGTGGAGGAGGTCGCTGCCATGGAGGAGCTCGCCGTCATGAAGGAGGCGCCGTCGTGGAGGAGCTCGCCGTCGTGGAGGAGGTCGCTGGCCGTCGTGGTTCTAGCCGGCTGTCCCCGGCCGCCGCCGTCGTCGGTGCTCGCCGGTGAGAGGTGGATGGAGGAGAGTCTTGGAGAAGTGGGGGACAAGAAAGAGGAGAAGGGAGAGGAGGAAAGAAGGAGATAGGGAGAAGGATATAGGGTTGAGGAGATACTCCTCTCGACCAATTAGAGACAAGAAAGGACAAGCACATGGATTGTGTGCTTGTTTAAGTCGCTGTGAGCCGTCGGATCGTGAAGCACACAGATTGTGCCCCCAGGTTACCCATGGCGCATGGTATATGTGGTGCGCCACGGGTATTTAACTACCCGTGGCGCACCACTCATCCCATGCGCCACGGGTAAGTGAGGGCCTTTATAATTTTTTTGCCCAGAAATCTTAAACGTCCAAAAACTAAATGTTCCCTTGCGAATTTGGGGATTCCGTAGCCTGAAAATACCTCAAAAGGACTTTGGCGATTTGATTTGGATGTACCTTTTCCTCTAGTTTTTTTAAGGTATTAAACGTTAAAATCCGAGTTCATATGCAAAAGTTATCGCCGGTTTACTGTTCCATAACATTTGTTTGCAAAATATGCCAAAATTCATGTTTATTATTTTTCCTAGCTACTAGGTTATGTAACATAAGTAGATCTCAAAGGATTTTATTTTTTGAATTTTGTATAATTTTCTTCTAGCTTTTTCAAAACTGAAAAGGCAATCACGGTGGGGGGTGGTGCATGGGAGCACAAAGCAGAAAACTTACCCGTGGCGCACCAAAAACGTATGCGCCACGGCTAAGTGGTTACTCGTGGCACACCACACTGGTGCGCCACGACTATGTGGGGTGAAAATTTGGCCCCGAAACCATTATTTTGGTGGCGCGTTGGAATAAGATACGCCACGGCTATACTCTTACCCGTGGCGCATCAAGCTTAGGTGCGCCACGACTAAGGAGGGTGCCTCTCCGTCAGCCCAGCCTGCACTTAGCCGTGGCGCAACACTATTTTGGTGCGCCATGGGTAATGACCTACCCGTGGCGTACCTTTGTTTGTTGCGCCACGGCTATATACCCGTGGCGCATCAAAATGACAGTGCGACACGGGTATATAATCCACGTATAAGCATTTTCCTACTATTGTACCTTGTGTTCGATTCACCTTTTCACCATACTTATGCATCAGTGATTTGCAAAGGATTGTTGTATATATAAAATCATCCAACTGAGCATGCAACCAAGTTTTGCTTCCGTCATTGGAGATCTAACAGCATTTAATAGTACGATGTTTCTTATGACCCATAAGCAAAACAAATAGAAGAACGACACCGATTTTTCATCTTTTAGACTTGAGTCATCTGCTTTGCTCCTGAGTTTTCATTTTTCGTCCACGGTCTTGGCTTCATTTTAAGGGGTCAAATTCCTTGTGGTTAAACCGACACCTTGGGACTAAGTTGATTTGTAAACTCAATAATACAACTAGTCGTCCCTTATTAACCATATGCCATCAATCATCCAAAACCCACTTAGAGGGCGTTAATTAGATGCACTTTGAGAAATAAACGAGGTTGCAAGACGCTAATCTTGTTCTTGTTGCACCGCAAGCTCATCTACACGAGGACCAATCTAAAAAAAAAACGGTACACATACAAGAGACTGCAACATCTCTGTGACGAACCGGAGGACTCGCAAGTGGAGGCTACGCAAGGAGCACGCACTGCATCAACGGGCGCAACGTCAAGGCGCTGCCGCGGCAGAGGAAATTCGCAACAACTCTGCCACGGCAGGAAACTCCACCGAACCCAAGCGGGTCAGCAAGGCCAATCCCAGATATGTGGGCGAGGAGTGGACCAAGTAAACCGCTGCGAGTGGTGGGGTTAACGTGGGACCCATCTGTAAGAGGTGGTGAGGGCGTGAGTAGTAGTTGTGCAAACCCGCTGATTCATCGTATGTAATTAGCTATTTACTAGTCATCAATTACGCTACGTTCGTTAACCTAACTAGTCTAAAAAATGCATAGACAGCATCACGTCCTCCCTCTGTTACTTCCTAAAACGAGTTAATGGCACTGTAGGTCACACAACTTGCAGTGCAGGTACAGATAAGTCACATAACTTGCAAAACGGAAAAACCCGTCACACAACTTGCAACGCGCGTGCACCCGAGGTCACAAACCGGTCTGGTCGTTGGTTTTCGACCGAAATCGGTGACGTGCGTCTCACGTGAGGGTCTAGGCAGCCATTTTCTTTCAGAAACCCCCCTAATGTTTTTCTTTTTACAGATTGATTAAGTGAACCGATTCGTGCTCGTGCTGGAGCTTCCCGGCGATGGAGGAGGCGAGGGGGCACCTGCTGGCGGTGCGCCCGGGGCAAGCTCGTCGCTGACGCCGCCACCAGTGGAGAAGATGCCGGCGACAGAGGATGTTGAGGAGGAGGCGACGAAGGAGAGCGCAGTGCTGGGCTTTCCACGGCGCCGGCGACACCTGCAGCGAGCCCGTGCTCGACGCGGCGACCAGTGGCTACGACGCCGGCGGCTGAACCTCCTCGACTCAGGCTCGATTGGAAGGAGACCGCAGTGCACGGTTAGTTCAATTTCTCTCCCCCCAAAAGCTAGGGTTTTCTTGTTCAATCTATTTCTCCCCAAAAGCTAGGGTTTTCTGCTTCAATCGTGCACGTAGTACATGTATGTAGGGGTTGTATTAGGTGTGAGTTCGCGATTTGTATCACTGATGGGGTTGGGTTAAATTTCTGAATTTTCATTGGGTAGGTTGCGAGTTCGTTATGGTGACTGAATTTTGGTCTGGATGATGTAGGTCTGGAGTCAAATAAATTCAGTGTTGAAGTTCATCATGGTGGTTTTTTCGTGGGAAGTGGACAGAATGTTCGCTATTTGGATGAGAAAAGCATTGCTTGGTTTGACAATCTAGACAGAAGGCACTTCGACATGGACACAATTGACTGTATGATCCGTCAGTTTGGGTACCAGAATCAGCAGTTGATTTTCTGGTGTCCCCCAGGGAAAGCATTAGATGAACTCATAGAGATTAATTTTGAGAAGCATTGTTAGATGATGTCGAAAGCATCCGTGGAGAGCAAAGTGCTTGTTTTGTTTACTCATCATTATGAACTAGCAGCAGGAGGATAATGTATGTAATGAGGGTGGCCCTGAGCTCCCTGATGTTATTCTCAGTCCTAGCTGTAATAAACATGCAAATATGGATTCAGATGGTGAAAGCTCTGAATGTTCCAAAGATTCAGAACAAGAGGATTTTCAGTGCGACTCAGATGTGGATCCCGGTTGGTATGATAGTGACTATGATATGAAGGAAGATGATCATTTGTTTGCAGAAAATGTGGACGACTCCGAGGCTGATGAAATGGTGGACAAGGGCAAGCAGATTGCAGCACAACATGCATATGTACCTGGTTCTGATGATGTGAATGAAGAGGATTTAGAGTTACCAGTGGAAAATGACAGTGAGAAGAGACACGTGAGCGATTCTGATGATGAGGAGTACAAGAAGAAGAAAAAGAAGAAGCAAGTGGTGTACAAATTCAAACCTTTCAATTCTGCCGGTGACATGGAGAATCCTATATTCAAAGTAGGCATGGTGTTTGACTCTGTGGAGCTAGTTAGGAGAGCAGTGTCACAAGATGCGATTAAGGAGAGGATTCAAATAAAGAAGACAAGGAACAACCATAAGAGGTTTGAGGCTCATTGTGCCGACAAAGATTGCACATGGAGGCTTGTTGCTGTGAAAGATAACAGAACCGTCGCTTTTCTTGTAAAGATCTACGTTGGACAGCACACTTGTGAAAGAGTTTGGGAAGTCAAAGAATTGACAGCACCTTTCTTGGCCCAGAAGTATGTTGAGATGTTTAGAGACAATGACAAAATGTCACTGAAAACCTTTGCTTGGAAAGTGAGGAAGAAATACAACTTGGGGCCTAGCCGGCACAAACTTGGGAGAGCTAGGAAAGCAGCTTTAGCAATTGTTCATGGGGATGAGATAAAGCAATTTTCATTGCTTTGGCGGTATGGGAAGGAATTTGTAACCAGAAATCCTAGATCCTCATTCTATGTACACCTTGAGCATGGTTTGTTTAGCACATGTTACATGAGTTTGGCAACTTACAAAATAGGTTGGCCGAAGGGTTGCCGACCAGTTATTTGCCTTGATGGAACTTTCTTAAAGACAAAATATGGCGGTCCGTTACTCACTGCTATAGGTATTGATGGCAATGATGCCATTTATCCAATTGCAATGGCAGTGGTGGAGACAGAATGCTACAGTTCATGGACATGGTTCCTTGCTACATTAAAGCAAGATCTAAACATAGTGAACACCTCACCATTCACCATCATGAGTGATAAGCAGAAGGTACTTTAATTGTTTTATTTTTATACTAACTGAAAATTTTGTGTATGTGTTACTTGCATGCTAAATTTGATTGTTTCATATGTGTAGGGTCTTATAAAAGGTGTGCAAGAACAGTTCCCCGATGCCGAGCATAGGTTTTGTGTCCGACACTTATATCAGAACATACACCAAATTCACAAGGGTGAAACAGTTAAACAACAGCTATGGGCTTGTGCCAAATCAACAACAGTGGCAACATTTGATAGGAATATGGATAAACTGAAGGAAGATAATCCTGGAGCACATGCATTTGTGGACGAGATGGCACCAAATACATGGTGTAGAGCTTTCTTTAGTGATTTTCCTAAGTGTGACATTCTCTTAAACAATACATGTGAGGTGTTCAACAGGTGATACATTCTACCATACTTTCCATTATTCATCATCTTTGTGAGTATATCATAATTGAGTACACTGATTTTTGTATTGTACTATCCATTGTAGGCTAATATTAGAGGCAAGGGAGCTTCCTGTGTTGTCCATGTTCGAGAAAATCAGAGCACAAATTCAGCACAGACACCATACAAAGATCAAGGAAGCACTTAAATGGTCAGGTAATTTGACACCAAAAATCAGAGACAAGCTGAGGAAAAACACAGAATTTTCAAGGGATGTTACAGTTTCTCCAGCAAGCATGGGTGTATTTGGAGTGGAGTCTCATGGGAAGGATTATGTCGTGGAGCTTAAAATGAGAACATGCACTTGTCGAAGATGGCAACTCACTGGTATCCCATGTGGTCATGCAATTGCTTGTCTGCGGCACGAAAGAATTAAGCCGGAGAGTATGGTCTCAAGCTGCTACTCTCTAGCAACTTACATGCGAGCATATGGAGGTCATGTTTTTCCTTTGAGAGATAAGGATGAGTGGGAACCTGTGGAAGCAACTCCTATTTTGCCACCTCATTATGAGAAATATGCTGGCAGGAGGAAGAAAAATAGAAGGAAGCAACCTGAAGAGATGGCAGATGGCACTAGGCTGAGCAAGGCTAGAGCTATCATGCACTGTGGGTATTGTAGAGAAGCTGGCCATAATAGAGGTGGTTGTAGTAAGCTAAAGGCTGCAATAATCAGAGAAAATGAAGTAGCTCAAGAGGAGGAGCAAGCCAGAGAAAAGGAGGCACAAGAGCCATCAGTGCAACAAGAGGAGCAACATGCACCAGATTTTGCAGCACATGAGCCATCAGTGCAACAACCCTCGGTTGAATCAAAAGCAAAGCATCCAGCCAATGAACATGAGGAAGAAAAAAGTACAAGCTCAAGAGGAAGAAAAATAAACAGAGTACCAAGATGAGAGAGCATGTTGAGCAGCAAATGGAGATAGCCAAGAGGAAGAAATCAAACAAGTGATTGATGAAAATGGTGATGTTGATTTCCCTGTAATTAAAACTGTAAGTATTCTTCATGTTTTCCCAAGCCCTCGGTTTAAATTTATCCCAAGCATTCTCTGATTAATTTTTTTTCAACTCATAGCACATACGTCAAAAACCAGTGAGGCCACATCTAGATCCTCAACAACAACAGGATTCCATGATTCACATTCTTGGACAAGAGGTGAAAACTATTATACACTAATTATTATACACATTCTTGGACATAAATTTGAATTTACTGTTCCTATGTTGCTACTTGCTTAATAGGGGTCGACACATGGAATTCCTATAATGGAGGCAGAGGAAATGCCAGAAGAAAGTTATTTTGTTGCGGAAAATAGAGCCAGCATACCTACAGCAAGAGGGCCACTTGGACGAGGAGCAGGAGGAGCTACTGTACCAGGAGGAACTAGAAGAACAAGAGGAGCAAGTACAAGTGGGACAAGGACAAGAAAACGAGGAGCTAGATGGCTTCAGAGTGCTGCAGCTGCACAAGATGAGTTCCAGTCCACACAAGGTGCTCCCGAAGATGATGAATGACCAGAAGTTTGTGAGAAATGTTTGTAGTTAGTACTTACTAAATCCTGTGTGAACCTGTTATTCGTGTCGCCTTTTGGGAACACAATTGTATATGTTTGTATGCTTTCATGCTGTCAAAACATGAGTTTCTCATGAAATTCAGTTTTGGTCATGCCAAACAGCCATTTAACTCTGCTTATTTGCTGCCAAAACTGAATTTTCATGCCAAACTGAAATTATATAGTTGCTGCCATTTAACTCTGTTTATTTTCTGTCAAAACTGAATTTATATCCAAACTAAATATATATAGCAGCAATATACCACACAATTTCACTGCCAAATGGATAGCTCACATCACCAAATTTATAGATAGCCAAATTTAGAGTTCACATAACCATACTGAATTCATAGCTTACATAACCAAGCTGAATTCATATCACACCTTAGAGACATACATAGATTGGTCTACAAATTACATAGCCATACTGAATTAAAAGCACGCATTACATATCATGCTCATGCAAATCCATTGCCACCAGGACCTGTGCCGTCGACCTTGCCGCGCCAAGTCTGGAAGGTGTGGATGCGGCTCAAGTCTTCGTCGGAGTCGGGTAGATACTTAGGATCCAAGTCCTCGGTCAACAGATCACCACGGTCAATCACATCCTTCACGTGCATGATCAGTGAGTACTCCATGGTGCGCTTCTCGGTAGGGGGACATGGAGGTGGCGGCGACTCGACGTCTTCGTCCGAATCAGGAACAATAGGAGGCAGAGTTGCCATCGGCACCGTCACGGTGAGACACTTGGGTACGGAGCAGGGGTCACGCATCCAAGCGCTCACCGACACCACCCAGCGGTCCGTCGCCAGCAACAGCTCGATGAGCTCGCCGTCGAGAGCCGCAAGCACCAGGTTGATGGCCTGCGGCTCCTGTGCCTCCTCTGGCAGACCCTCGATGCTCAGCGTCGTCTTGTATTCCATCCTCCCCGGCATTCCACGACCGCAACTGCTCCAGCGGTGGAATCTGATGCGTATGCCGTCGGAATGTAGCTCCGACATCACCACACGAGTGCAATCTTCTTCCAAATCGAACCTGACAAAGAAATGGTAAGGTGGGGCAGTTACCTCCACCTTCACCGCCGATTGCTGGACAGCACAGTCCGCCTCCATAGCAGCCAGCAGTGCCGCTACCGTCACGCCCCGGTCACCGTCCGCGGTCACAAACAGTGCGCGGCCACGGTAGCTCTCCTCCAGGGCCGCCATTCCCGTCGTGCGTGCCAGCACGATGCGGCCGGAGTACGGGCGCATCGACGGCTCGCCGCGCCGCCAAACCTCTTGCCGGAAGTACCAGCCGTCTTTGTTGCAGGACCAAGCCACCGTCACGCCGCCACCCACGGCTACCGAAGACTCGCTGCCGCAGTCGCCGCCGCTGGCCATGGTCGACTCGGGGAGAGCTAGGGTTAGGGAGAGCGGCCGTCGGGGAGAGCTAGGGTTAGGGATTTGGTCAACTCGACCCAGAATTGGGGATTTAACGGTTCGATATATTTTGCAAATAGACCCTTCTATTTTCTGAACGTTTTTTGTGTAAACATAACCCTCACGGGACCGATTTTGGTCGAAAACCAGCGACCAAACCGGTTTGTGACCTCGGGTGCACGCGCGTTGCAAGTTGTGTGACGGGTTTTTCCATTTTACATATTGTGTGACTTATCTACACCCGCACTGCAAGTTGTGTGACCTACCATGCCATTAACTCTCCTAAAACGTCTTATATAAATGGACAGAGGTAGTACAACCGCACGTAGACGTAGATCCTTTGAGGCCCGTCGCAGATGTAATGGATCCGCAACGGAAAAGGATCGTCTACTCGCGATCATCGACACTATACTTCTGTGGTTGGGTCTGCGAAGGAATGGACACCGGCGGCAGTGCCCGTGGTGGGGCGGCCGATCTGTACTGTCGAGCTCTCCCGTATCCGTCGCGTCCTATCGCTCATCACCATCACCGGTCGACGATGCTGCACGCTCGCTGTTGGCCCATCGACGGATCCTACTAGTACTACGCATTACAGCTCGCCGTTGCCGGAACTGAAAGCGGCGACAGGCGAGGTACGGTACGGAGGTAGGGGCGCGCGGCAGATGGCCGGCCAGAGGTGGCTTGGAGCTCCGCGGCCGCGCTGTCCATCGGCAGCAACCGTGTGCCAAGGCCTCTTCTGGCCTTGTGGGTTGGGGGCTTTCGGTCGCAGGCCGCGCGGGGAAAGGAGAGGGACGTGCATGGGCCCTGACGCATCAGAAGGCCGGCGGGGAAAGGGCCGGCCTGTGCTCACGTTTTGCTCCATGCCTGGCAGCTGCTGCTAGGGCTGGATGAGATTTCCCAGCATTAATTTGGGGGACTCACTACCTATCGCTTCGAGCGAGTCGTACGACTCGACTCGCCCGCACTAGTAGCTCCCGGTGCAATGGCCCAATAAAAACTAAGCCCATCTAAAGGAGCCAACCATGGCTGGTTACCGTTCGTTCTTTTTTTTTTGGCCATGTACGTACGTTTCTTTTTCTCATGGTTACGTTCGTTTTGACTATGTACGCATAACTGATTACGTTTCCTCTGAAAGAAAAAGATTTAAAAATGTTCAAACTTTGAGAAAAAAAATCAGATTTTCCTAAAGTTCAGATTTTGGTGAACCGAAAACGAACTAAAATTCGGGTGAACCGAAATAATAGTAAACCAAAAATGCCGCTGAACCTTTTTTCGGTTCATCCGAATTCTGAAAATGAATAATTTTCAAATATGAACCATTTTCAAGACCTAAAATTCGGCTGGACCGAAATTACCATTGAACCGAACATATAGTAAACCGAAAGTAATAGTGAACCGGAAAGAAACTAATATTCGACTGAACAACAAATAATAGTAAACCGAAAATGTCGGTGAAACAAAAATAATAGTGAAACAAAAGTATGGATGAACCAAAATAATAGTGAATTAGAAAGAAACAAAATTTTGGGTGAACCGAAAATAATAATGAACCAAAAATTCGGGCGAACCGAAATAATAGTGAACCAAGAATACCGGCGAACCGAAAAAATAATGAACAAAAAATAATAGTGAACCAAAATTCGGGTGAACCAAAAATAATAGTGAACCAAAAATTCCCCGGTGAACCGAAAATAATAGTGAACCAAAAATACCGACGAACCGAAAAAATAATGAACAAAAAATAATAGTGAACCAAAAATTCTAGTGAACCAAAAATTCGGGTGAACCGAAAATAATAGTGAACCAAAAATACCGGCGAACCGAAAAAATAATGAACCAAAAATAATAGTGAACTAAAAATTCGGGTGAACCGAAAATAATAGTGAACCAAAAATTTGGGTGAACCAAAAATAATAGTGAACCAAAAATTTGGGTGAACCGAAAATAATAGTGAACCAAAAATTCGGCTGAACCGAAATAATAGTGAACCAAAAATTCGTCTGAACAGAAAATAATAGTGAACCAAAAATGCCAGCGAACCTAAAAAATAATGAACCAAAAAGAAAACTAAAATTCGGGTGAAAAAATATAGTGAACCGAAAATAGATTTTTGAGAAATGATTCATATTTGGAAAAAAATCATTTTGAAAACGGTTCAAATTTAAAAATTGAACAATTTTTAAAGAATAAACATTTTCCAAAATTTGAACAAAAGCCAAAATAAAAAACTTAAAAGGAAAGAAGTGAAACAAAAAAGAAAAAACGAAAAACAGAAAAAGAAAAAACAAAAACAGGAAAAAGAAAAGAAAAAGAAAAGGGAAAGGGAAAACAAAAAAAACAAAAACATAAAAAGAAAAAAACGAAAACAGAAAAAGAAAAGAAAAAACGATATAACAAATAGAAAAAACGAAAACATGAAACAAATAGATAGACATATAGAGAAAGATGTACATGAACGCCAGCGTGGCCCAGTGGTCACGCTCTCTATCCTGCTCGGTCGAGGTGGGGAGTTCGAATCCTTGCAGACTACTCTTTTGTAGTCTAATTTTCTCTATTGAGCGATACTAATGGGTCGGCCCAGCAGAAAAATCTCTACGGGCGAGGCGGAGTTACAGCTCGCTAAGAGCGAGATATAGCGCCCGCGTTAATTTGGCCAATTGTTCCATTGTTTAGAGGTTTCGTTATGAGGGTCCAATTTCTTCGTGACGCTGCTCGCACTGCCACTTCGGCAAACGGTGGGTATGCGTTTTGCATGATGCTAGGGTCGCTAGTTGCTCCCCTCTGTCGTCGTCGCGTAAGGACGCCGGTTGTCCTTCACTTGCGGCGTCGCTACGTCATGTCCGTTCCTGATGGAGGACTGTGCTCGTGCGTTTCAATGGAGTCGTTGGTTGCTCCCCTATGTTGTTGCCGGGTAAGGGTTGACCTTCGTCGCTAGGAACGCCGACACTCCTTCATTGCCAAGTAAGGACGACGAGACTATGGGTTGCGCGCTTTGTTGGGGTCGCTCATCTACGTCGCCCGGTAGTGCTTGTCCTTTGTTGCTAGGAATACCGACTCTCCTTTTTCCACAAGGTCAAGACGGGTGTGTGTGTATGGCTTTGGGCCCGTTTTGTTGGGGTCGCTGCTCTTCGTCGCCGGGTAAGGCGACTGTCATTTGTCGGTAGGAATGTCGGCTATCCTTTTTCGCTAGGTAAATACATGTGTGATTGTGGGGGGCAGCGTTTCGCTGCTCTTTGTCACCGGGTAAGGAGACTATCCTTCGTCGCTAGCAAAGACGACTTCCCTTCGTCGTAGTGTAAGGAATGTGTTTCGTTGGGTTCGCTCAACAGGTAAGGTGATTGTACTTTGTCGCTAGGAAAGATGACTCTCCTTCATCACCGCGTAAAGACTAAGGACAGGTGGATGGGTATGTACATGTGGACTTGTGGACTGGACGCCGCATAGCCGACCCCTGCTCGTTTGGGTCTTTCTTTGCTAAATGAGGCCCATTGGGTATGATGAAAGGATCGCATAGCCACATAGGTCTACTAGAGGGGTCTACTAGAGGGGGTGAATAGACGACTACAAAATTTACTTTTCTTTTAGCTATTTGGGCGATACAACAAGGATACAATCTAACATATACAAGATAAACAAGCAAGCAAGAATTTACTTTTCTTTTAACTATTTGCAGGGAAAGGAATTGTTTGTTTGCTCCCATTTACGCCCGATCGGAGCCCCGGCACCGGTGACCGGCCAGTCCTCGTGTGCATGGAGTCCATGAATGCCGCCGGTGCTGGATCGATCGGGCCGCCGTTCGTCCGTCCGTACGCGTGACGGTGCACATAATAAATAGCCGCCGTATATAACCTGTCACGGGGACGAGGGGCGTGCGCGGCCGCGTGTGACCGCCTCCTCGCAATTCATGGGCGGCGTACCCGATAGGTAGGTAGGCCAGTCGTACCTATACTAACTGCAATACCTGTTGCTCCTTTTTCTTTTCTTTCGGAGAAGCGTGACGTGTATATACCGACTGTGACTGTGGACTGACGACACGCTCGCACGCATCTTCCTCCGCAGTCACTCCGGCTCGCCAGTAGCAGTGGCAGACCGACAGGTCAGTAGACTCAGTACTGGCTACTGTGTACTACGTCAGACATCGCTAGCTGAAACTGAAACTCACCGTAACAGTATTATGATTTGAGAGCCAACACAACAGTATTATCGCAGCTAGCAGGGGATCCTACAGTAGCTAGCTTAGGTAGTGAAGCATCGGATTCCCCTAGCTAGCCAAAAGAGATCTACTAGAAAAAGCAAGCAGCATTTCCCAATTGGAAAAGAACAAACTAACGGGAAATCCACCTTGGCTCATAGGTGCATCTACACCCACTACCCAAAAACCGAATTTTAAAATGTCAGAAAAATTCAAACAAAAATTTCGGGTATACATATGAACATTCTATGTTCGTGCAAAAAAAAATCGGGATGAAAAGATATTTTTTGTGACCGGTGTAAAAAAGACAAATCTATGATGTTCCAAAACAACTTTGTATGTAACATTTTTTTGTCTTTTTTATATCGGTCACACAAAATGTCTTTTCGATGCGAAACTTTTTTTACACGGATAGACATTTTTTATATGAACACCCGAAATTTTCGTTTGAATTTTTTTGACATTTTGAAATGTGTTAAAAATACATTTACACAACGGGTTCATCTGCACCCGTGAGTCAAAACATCATATCCCAAACTAACGGCCTACCTAGCTAGAATAAATAGCAACAGTAGTACCGTAACCCATCCACGCACAGCATCCTCGCCGAGCAGGTAGCCCATGCCATGCCGACGTGCTGCGTCAATTAACTGTGGCGCCATGCCCATCCATCCGTCCGTACCGTCTCACGGAACGGAACGACGGCCGGGGACCATGGTTGGATGGACGCACGCACGCACGCGGACGGATGCATGCGGGCGGGGGAAGTGCCAAAAGAGAAGGATCTTGCTGCCCAGAGCAGAGCTACCACTGTAAGTTTTTCTCTTTTCCAGGTGTGTTGGTTCTGCTCTAGCCTGTCTCCTGCATGCTGCCTCCCTGATTGCAAGGGTGGGGGCAGTAATTTTGTCAGCTCGGGGTAGTTTTACTGACGGTCCCTTCTAACTGTGAACTCACTACCATGGGTTCTTTGTTTCGCTGCTAATTAACACCTGTTTCTGGTGTAGCCTCCTCCATGTGCACAGCCCATTTGACAGTATGCAGATTAGTCAATGGTATGGCAGCATGGAGGATTTTCATTAATTACATACTTCGCCGGCCTAGTATGGTATGTCTTCTTGGATGCGGTGTATGTACTGTGTGCTCGGTGCTCCCATCATTGGATCAAATGGATAAATGGATAGACTATCAAATTCAATAGCTAGCTGTGTCCCTGTTTGATCAGTGGCATTCATGTTTAATCAGCTCTAGCAGTAGACTAACAGGTAGCTTACTTGTCACTAGCTCTCTTAGGAGCATACAGTATTGTTTAGGTAACCTGCCATATATTTGCACCGAGTGTGCGTATGCTTGCCTGGAATCTTTCTCAATTACAGGAGAAGTTCACGAAAGAATATTCGGATCTAACTTATGATGGCATGCAGGGAGTTCATTCATCAATTAGGGGAGACAGTGTTAATTAACTAATTTATGCCTGCAGTAGTGCAGTGGGTCGAAACTTCTGTCTGGCCTAGTGAGTCGCATGTGACATCACGAGATCGCACAAAACTTCGATTGGTCAGAAAGAAGCCAATTGTGGATCCGATTTCCGTGTCCAACGATTCAAGGCAAAAAATGTACGCTGAGTGTATGGCACTAAAGATGGCCGATCTGCACGTACCTGTCGCCTAACGTTATTGCTATTATTGTATGTTATCGACCTCGTGTCTGTTTGCTAGCGTGGCATTGTGGCAAATCGTTACGGCTACAACAAGAAACGACAAAAATGTCATCTTGTTAGAAAACCATTAAAAATGAGAGAATCCAATGTCTGAATGCATATCAACGACATTATCGTCCCCTTCCACCTGCTCTGATGACGTATACTCACGCGAAATATATGATGGAAAAGAAAAGATTATTTTAACCGTGAGTTAATTTAAATCACAAATACCTAGGAGCCCAACAAACAATGTTCCACGTTTATCTAGGTATAAGTCGGGTTACAAAGACATGTAGATATAATCCCCATCAATGTTTTACCTATTTGCATGCGGACTAAATACGGTGTAAAATAACTGAATCTATACACTAATTACGTCTAGATACAACCGTATGTAATCCGCATGTAAATAGCTAAAACATCTTATTTATACCTCTTATAAAGCAAAATTCCATTAAGATGCATTAACTATTTTTCTATCTTGCATGATATTCACATCACACTATTTTAGCCAATCAATTGTCCATGTCATCTCCACTAACAATAATTAATAAGTACATCTTTCATGCACCTATCCATGCCATCTTTTTTCACCCATATAATCGTCCATGTCACTAATATTTAGTCCTCAAGTATTTCACAATTTCATGTGAATTAAATTTAGTGTCTCGAGTATTGTGATCAACTGAATCTTAACAAATAAATATTTCATGCGTCTTATACCCATTTTATTTACATAATAATTTTTTAAATAAATTTCCACTGCAACGCGCGGGGTATTCTTCTCGTATTATGATACAGAGGGGGTACATTATTTGCTTTGCCCCATTCCCGCGGTACGGAAATAGACTTGCCATGGGTGATTACATTACCTGGATTATTTTCGAATTAAACCGAAGCTATTCAACAACTAGTCACTCGCGATGATTTCGTCAATATCACAATTTGCTCAGTTTACCGGAGGTGCTCATAGAAGTATACGTGCATGTATTATGTGCACCTGATATTTAATTTGTCCCTTAAAAAGTCCTATGATAGATGCCTTTATCTATATCATTCATTTCTTTTTTTTGTAAACAAGTACACCTCGTCGATTTCATATAAAGAATCTGCCATAATTTTGTAAGGATCAAATAAATAAAGGAGAAATGGAAATGCAAATCCGAAACAGTGCAAACATGAGTAGCAACCACATCTCGACATTTGTTTTATAGGACAAGCTCAGATGGAGCTAGCAGAACAAATTTAGTAAACTATAGCAAGTAGACAGAAGCAGATTTAAAGAGTCAATCTCTTCGTCAAAGGCACCATTCCATGCACCTGGAGAAAGATCCCCGCACCACTTTCTTTAGCGTCTTAGCACTATCTTACAATCTTCCTTTTTCTTGGTTTCTCTATAGTACCCAAGAATTAAGAAAATTGCAGATCCTGAAAATCATAGTTGTAGGATCAGCCCCACCCCCACCCCCACACACACTCATCACTAGTTTTCTATCGGAAATATGGAAGGAATTAATCCAATTCCCAGCCATGGCAATGGCCCCCTCTGAAAGAACAACTATGCCCGAGATGTCGCCTAGAGGGGGGGGGGGGGGGTGAATAGGCGATTAAACTTTTACTATTTAGGGGCTTGATAATTGCGGAATAAAACTAGGTGTTTAAATTAACAAGCCAACAACCTAAAATTCTAGGTTTACCTAAAGTGCACCAACAACTTATGCTAAACAAGGCAAGCAACAAGGTGATAGCTAAATATAAACATCAAGCACGAAGGCTATCACAATGTAAAGTGCATAAGTACAAGCTCGGGTATAGAAATAACCGAGGCACGCGGAGACGAAGATTTATTCCCGAGTTCCTCCTTGTTAAGGGAGTACGTCTCGTTGGAGGGGTGTGAGCTCGCCACAAAAGGCCTACTCAAGATGCCACAAAGGCCTCACCCTATTCTCCGATGAACCTCACCCAAGGGATTGGTTCACCTTCCACTATCGGAATCCTTCAAGGCGGATTCCGGAGCCCTTTACAACTCTTCTTGGGGCACACACCCACAACTCAATTGGGGGCTCCCAAACTCGTGCCGAAGCTTCACAAGCGAAGTCTTCGCGGCACCTCCAACCGTCTAGGGTACACAATGCACCCAAGAGGCAACAAGCTCTTGGGAACACAATGCACCCAAGAGTAACAAGCTTCTCAACTTCGATCTTCACGTATCACGTAGGGAGAGCAACCCGATGCAACAAATGCAAAAGGCAAGAGCACACAAAGTGGTCAAGTCCTTCACTCCGAAATCCAACCAAAGCAACTAATGCTATGGAGGGATTTGAGAGGAAGAACAAGGGGAAGAACACAAAGCAACCCTAAATCTAGATCCACTAGGTTCCCCTCACTTAGAGGAGGATTTGATTGGTGGAACGGTAGATCTAGATCTCCTCTCTTGTTTCCCTAAAGATGGGCAAGAATAGGGAAGTGGAGGAATCAAGCTCTCAAAGATGTGCAACAATGGAGGAGAGAGAGAGCAAAAGGTTCACAAAAGATCCGTTTAACCGTTGGGGAAGAAAACCCATTTAAATAGGAGCCCTGGGAATCTGGCCGTTGGGCACAAAATCCCGCAGGGCCGGTAGTACCGGCCCAAGGGGCGGTACTACCGCTCCAAGCAAAACTGCCCCAACGGCTCACTTCAGAGAAGAAAACCCGCAGGACCGGAAGTACCGCGGCGGGGGGCGGTACTTCCGGTGGGCCGGTAGTTCCGGGCCCACTTCCGGTCCAAAAGTTGGGAGACCCCGAGAAGTCCAGTGCCTGAAAAAATAAGCGGAAGTTCCTCCGGAACTTTCCACCGGAAGTAGGAGCGGAAGTACCGCTGTGGCCACCGGTACTTCCGGTTGCCCGGTACTACCGGTGCTACTTCCGGTGCAAAAATTCGGGGGAACCCAGGGAGTCCAGTACCCAGAAAAATAAGCGGCAGTAGGGCCGGAACTGGGCACCGGAAGTGCCCAGCGGTAGTACCGGTCCAGGGACCGGTACTTCCGGCCAGCAGAGAAAAACAGGCAAACCCTGAAACTGAATAACTTTTGCGTGGAAGCTCCGAATCGAGTGAATCCAATTTTGTTGGAAAGAGGACGACAAGAGCTTACCCTACAAAAACTGAAAATATGAAAACAAGCAAAGGAGATTGTGCGGAGGGATGGAATGGTGAGACCTTTCCAAGCGGATGAACCGGCAAAATCTCCAACACCGAAAACGCACAAGCTTTTCATCAAGACTCCGTTTTCTATGATCTTGGGCTTGTTTCAAAGATAAACACAAGCCCTACAAGATCATGCATATACACATCATAGTCTATCATGTGAGGAGGAAATCATAAGGAGAGAGTTTGACCTCTCGTAGAAGAGACAAACTGATAAAACCTCCGAAATCAAAAACGCAAGAAGATATTCATGAGATCCGTTTTTGATGAACTAGAGCTTGGTATGGAGATGAACACAAGCTCTATATTCTCACATGGATAAAAGCCAAATAAGAACCAATAAAGATGATTGCATGGATGCAAAGGTTTGAGCTCTCCACGAACGATACGATCACGATACTCGGTCGAGAGCCCCTCTTGGTAGTACGGTATCTATCCTATAACCCGGTCTCTCACTAAACAACATGAGACCGGTAAAATAGAAACCCTACCAAGATCATACCTTTGCCTTGCGCATTAATCCACTTGAGGTCGATGAAGACGATCTTCATCTCCTCAAGACAAACCACCTTTCTTGATTGCGCTTCGCTTGGTGAAGAATCACATGACGCTCCCCCATACACCAAGATGGGGAGAGCACTCTTCTGCATATCTTCACTTGAACTTGAGAGTTGATCAACCCGCACAAAGCCTTGATCAACCCAACCTTTTCTTCCCTTGAGCTTGACTCCAACACATGGAGACAAGCTTGGCCTTGATCAACAAATGATCTTCTACCTTGACCTTGACTCCAACCAATGGAGACAAGCAAGCTTGGCCTTGATCAACAAATGATCTTGACACAAGCTAAAGGACAACCTACACATAGAGCTCAAAGCAAATATTAGTCCATGGAGATTGTCATTAATTACCAAAACCATGCATGGGATCAACCATGCACTTTCACCCTCTGGATATCTTATTAAGCAAAAAATACACCTAACCACCTGCCAATTTAATTTCGTTAAACTACACTGGAAAAACAGATGATCCATCGTCCCTCTGAGAACACAAATGGTATTATTCATTTCTAGTCAACCCTCTCGTAGCCAAATTATCTTTGGTAAGTACATTGTTGTTAAGCATAAGCTATATGAAGATATTCACTTTGAATTTAAGGGGACCCCCTCCCTCCGACCTCAGATGAAGAATGAGATCATTAGACCCAATCATCCATCATACTCTATCAAGTGTATCATTCAGTTGAACAAGGTCATCCAAGGCCTTAAGACCATTAAATTGTGTTGTGATACCCCCCAAAGTGTTCTCCTAAATCTGGATGTCACTATTGTCAAAGTCATAAATCAAGAAAAAGTGACGACATACAACCCAGAGAATTGCACAACCAAAGGGATAGGATTAACCCAGGTGTCTTCCCAGAATAAAGTTTTTTCACCATTATTAAGAATGCTTAAAATAAACGGTTGGAAGGTATGATCCATCAGACTTTTCCAGAAGTGTGAGTTGCCTTGCCTAGTCTGAACCCGAGACATCAATTTGTTTTGCAAATATTTCCTAGGAAGTAGCTCTTGCCAATTCCCATCGGTATTCTCCAGCTTCCAAAGCCATTTGCATAACAACCTTTTGTTCATGGACTCCCGATCCAGATCCAATACTCGTAAATCTTAATAATCGTCTTTTGGTAAACAGACAATGTGCCAATTTGAAGAGAGGACCGGGACGACGGCGGCGACGTGTGCGGGTTCTTCGACGAGGACGAGGACGAGGAGGAGGAAGACGGCGAAGGCGAGGATGGTGAGTTGTTGCTCTATTCGATTGACTTTCAATCCTATGCTAGTGTATTTTTTTCGGCCTTAGGTGAGATCTAAACCTGATTGGCTCGATTTGCAGAACTGGGTTTCGCGGGGATAAGTGTTTTTTTAATCCTATTTTGTGCTTAATAATATTTTGCATTCATGACTTGTCAGCGAGCAGAGGTGGTGGAAGTATTCGGCGATATTAGTCATTCCAGGTGGTACTTTTTCTTATCACCATTTTATTCCAAACATTCGGTTTCCTATATATGGAATTCTTTTTAGAACACCCCTTAGGAGCTTCCAAAAAAAAAGCATATAAAGGGGGGCTCTTCTAAGACATGCATTCACCAAAGTCAGCCTATCACCAGCAGATCACATTTTAGCTTTCCGTCCCACCCTTTGTCTGATAGATTTCTCATCTATTGGCCTGCCCCCCATTGAGATGAGATCTTGCTAGTCTTTTTTTCATCAATGGGCATTTCCAGATATTTCATTCAAGAGCTGCACAAGTGAAGATCTCACACTAACCATTCATTCGAAAATCGAAATGGCATCCAAAGCAAATTCATCTTTGCTTGCCCCGTACTGATTTGGAGTAACCGAATTCATAGGAAATCGAATCCTATGTTTTTTTTTTGGTCAAGCCCCGTTAGTGGCCCCCCTAGCTAGCTTTTTATTTTTTTGCGAAACGCCCCCCTAGCTAGCTTTCGCAGAACGTATCCATGCATATATGTCAGGATCTGTAATTAGCTCACATTGGAATCTCTTGCATGCATGGCAGCTCAAACCATTCGAATTCAAGCTAGTGGGGCAGCTACACAACCCGCGTTGGCATCATCGTTCGTCCACACGACCAGGCACTGCGCCAGACTGGGCAATATGCCGCACACGTGCACACGCGCCGGAAATCGGCTTGCCTAGTATACCTCCGTGGCCGGCGAGACGTACGCCCACGCGCGCACGGCAGTGTGAGTGTGACGACGACACCGCGCGGCCTGTGGCGGTGGCTTGCCGTTTCCGGGGACCCCGGCCGGCCGCGCGAGCGAGCGCCCGGCGACTCCGCTTGTAGGAACGTAGGAAGATGGGTTTGGGGAAGCCTCACACACGTAATACGTGGGGTTCCTGTTATATATATAGGCTCAGGGCCAAGAGTTACAAAGGAATTACAATTAGGCTACAGTTAGGTATTAACACGCTAACACCCCCCGCAGTCGCAGCGGGAGGTTCTCGGACGCATAGACTGGACCGAAAATCAAGAAACAACTGACTAGGCAAGCCCTTAGTCATAACATCAGCAAATTTTAGCGCAGAGGGAACATGCAGAACTCGAACTTCTCCAAGAGAGACCTTCTCCCGTACAAAGTGAATGTCGATCTTGATGTGCTTGGTGCGACGATGTTGCACTGGATTGGATGACATGTAGATGGCGGAGACATTGTCACAGTACACGAGAGTAGCAGAGCGAAGAGGACGATGAAGTTCCTGCAGGAGCTGGCGCAGCCAACAACACTCAGCAACTGCATGTGCCACAGCACGGTACTCGGCTTCCGCACTCGAGCGGGAAACCGTAGTCTGTCGCTTGGAAGACCAAGAGATCAAGTTGTCGCCATAATAGACACAGTAACCAGACGTAGAGCGACGCGAGTCAGGGCAGCCAGCCCAATCCGCATCAGAGTAAGCTGTCAGGTCAGACGACGACGAAGCACGTAGATGGAGACCAAAATCCAAAGTACCACGGACATAGCGGAGGACACGCTTCAAGAGCGCAAGATGGGGCTGCCGTGGAGCGTGCATGTGTAGACAGATCTGCTGGACGGCATAGGAGATATCCGGACGCGTCAGTGTGAGATACTGAAGAGAAACAGCTAGACTCCTGTATTCCGTAGCATCAGAGAGAAGCTCGCCATCTGTGTCAGAGAGCTTGGCTTGGGTGTCGATGGGGGTCGATGTAGAATGACACTCAGCCATGCCAGCACGTTGTAGAACATCCGTAGCATACTTGAAAGAACAAACGATGCCCGGATGTCGCCTAGAGGGGGGGGGGGGGGGGGGGGTGAATAGGCGATTAAAACTTTTTCTAATTAGGGGCTTGAGAATTGCGGAATAAAACTATGTGTTTAAATTAACAAACCAACAACCTAATATGCTAGGGTTACCTATGTGCACCAACAACTTATGCTAAGCAATTCAAGCAACAAGGAGATAGCAAGATATGAACTTCAAGCACGAAGGCTATCACAATGTAAATTGCATAAGTAAAGCTCGGGTATAGAAATAACCGAGGCACGCGGAGACGAGGATGTATTCCCGAGTTCCTCCTTGTTAAGGGAGTACGTCTTGTTGGAGGGGTGTGAGCTCGCCACAAGAGGCCTACTCAAGATGCCACAAAGGCCTCACCCTATTCTCCGATGAACCTCACCCAAGGGATTGGTTCACCTTCCACTATCGGAATCCTTCAAGGCGGATTCCGGAGCCCTTTACAACTCTTCTTGGGGCACACACCCACAACTCAATTGGGGGCTCCCAAACTCGTGCCGAAGCTTCATAAGCGAAGTCTTCGCGGCACCTCCAACCGTCTAGGGTACACAATGCACCCAAGAGGCAACAAGCTCTTGGGAACACAATGCACCCAAGAGTAACAAGCTTCTCAACTTCGATCTTCACGTATCACGTAGGGAGAGCAACCCGATGCAACAAATGCAAAAGGCAAGAGCACACAAAGTGGTCAAGTCCTTCACTCCGAAATCCAACCAAAGCAACTAATGCTATGGAGGGATTTGAGAGGAAGAACAAGGGGAAGAACACAAAGCAACCCTAAATCTAGATCCACTAGGTTCCCCTCACTTAGAGGAGGATTTGATTGGTGGAATGATAGATCTAGATCTCCTCTCTTGTTTCCCTAAAGATGGGCAAGAATCATTGGAGGGAAGTGGAGGAATCAAGCTCTCAAAGATGTGCAACAATGGAGGAGAGAGAGAGCAAAAAGGTTCACCAAGAAGCATTAAACCGTTGGGGAAGAAAACCCATTTAAATAGGAGCCCTGGGAATCTGGGCCGTTGGGCACAAAATCCCGCAGGGCCGGTAGTACCGGCCCAAGGGGCGGTACTACCGCTCCAAGCAAAACTGCCCCAACGGCTCACTTCAGAGAAGAAAACCCGCAGGACCGGAAGTACCGCGGCGGGGGCCGGTACTTCCGGTGGGCCGGTAGTTCCGGGCCCACTTCCGGTCCAAAAGTTGGGAGACCCCGAGAAGTCCAGTGCCTGAAAAAAAAAGCGGAAGTTCCTCCGGAACTTTCCACCGGAAGTAGGAGCGGAAGTACCGCTGTGGCCACCGGTACTTCCGGTGGCCCGGTACTACCGGTGCTACTTCCGGTGCAAAAATTCGGGGGAACCCAGGGAGTCCAGTACCCAGAAAAATAAGCGGCAGTAGGGCCGGAACTGGGCACCGGAAGTGCCCAGCGGTAGTACCGGTCCAGGGACCGGTACTTCCGGCCAGCAGAGAAAAACAGGCTCCCACATACTTGGCAAACACATTGCCAACTCTATCCTTCCCAAGAGAATAAACATCATCAATTATGATAGGGTTGGATGGGGTACCGTTAGTGCATGAAGAAGCGAAATGACCTTGCCACGGCAAAGGTAGCAACACCCGACTCTTCTTCTTCTTAATAGGCTCCTCACTTGAGGAGCGTTGACTTGAGTCTTCTTAGGAGGTGGTCTTTGTTCAACCCGTGGTTGAGCACGAGATTGAACAAGAGGCCGCTTCCTAGTTGCTTCTCACTAAGAGGCTTCTTCTTCTTCATTGGGCAATCACGAACATGATGCCCTTCAACCTTGCACTTGAAGCAAGTGATCTTGGCCGGATTCTTGACTTGAACTTGGCCCTTCTTCTTCTTCTCAACCTTGGACTTGTTCTTGATGTTGGAGTTGAATCCAAGTCCACTCTTGTCATTTGGGGATTGTTGCACACTCAACATGTTGTCAAGTGCCCTCTTCCCTTCATGACGCTTTTCCAAGCCTTTCTTCAAAGAAGTGGCTTGGGCCTTGAGCTCTCCTCTTTTCTCTACATGGTTAGTGATAACACAAGAACTAGAGGAGGTAGATGCATCATTGTTAGAGCAACAAGGCAAAGCAAGTAATTCATCACATGATGTACCAACATTTTTAGTGGATGAGCTACTAGGACTAGCACATGGCAATAGAGCATTTTAATTAAAGTTGTGCTAATATCCACATGAGGCTCACTTGATGTTACCTTTGTAGTGATGGCTCATGAGCTAACTTAAGACAAGCATAGGAAGCAAGAAGTTCATCATTAGAGCTAGATAGCCTTTCATGATTTTCTTCCAACTTCCCATAGGATGCTAGAAGATCATCATTAGAGCTAGATAGCTTTTCATGACTTGCTTCCAACTTCTCATACTTGCTAGTTAGCAACTCAAGTTGAGCCCTTAGCTCAACATTCTCCTTCATAATAGATGCTTCACAAGAAGTGGAGTAGTAGCACAAGCATCATTAATTTTAGGAATAGAAGAAGATAACTTGGCAAGCTCATCATTTAATCTAGCATTTTCATTTTTCGTGACTTTATATTTAGCATGAGCATGGTCACGTTCTTTAATGATTTTAGCAATTATATCATTATAAGACTCCTCGATAGAATTTAGTTTCTCCTCTAGAGAAGCACGAGTCTCTTGCTCTTCCACAAGAGCATCTTCTAACGATGCTTTCTCCATAGCATCATCTCTTTCAATCTTACCCTTTTCTTCAAGGCTTGCTTCCAAAGCCTCAATAGATTCTCCACGCTCAATTAGGGTTCTCATGATTTCAAAGAGATTAGCTTCGGCATTTTTATTGCTAGGAAGGGCTTTAAGAATCATTAGACCTTTATTTTGAAACCTAGCATTAATTTTTTCAATATCATCTTCTTCATCGTTATTATCATCATCATTATCATCATTATTATTATCATTGCTAGAAGAAGATTTAGCCATAAGGCAATGAGTGATGGATGAAGAAGAGCAATTAATTTTTGAACTACTCAAGTTCACATCTTGTTGCATAGCAAATTGGGTTTCCTCTACATTATTGTTCATGCAAGAGTTAGAGGAGACACAAGCATTTTTATCATGGCAACAAGATAAAGCAAGCATATCATAAAGAGATTCATCCAAGCAATTTTTTGATGATATGCAAGGACTATCAACACTAGCATGTAAATCATTTATAGTGCTATGAGTGTTTAGGTCCAAAGATGAAGCATTGCAACAAGATAGAGATAAATAATCATCAATAATGAGCTCACTATCAAGGTTGCAAAACCTATCACTACTCACCATCACATTAGTTTGTGGCTTACCACATTTTGGTGAAGTAGATGAAGACGAGAACTCGTCACGGCCGGAGGTGGAGGGAGAGCAATCATCCTCAATAGAGTTGGACACGCCATATTTATCTTGAAGCTTGGTCCATAGCTCATGAGCATCCCGGAGAGGCATGATTGACTCAAACACAACTACACTCACAAACTTGCAAAACTCGTTAGATGCTAGAGCATCTAGATATAAGTTTTTCTCATCCTCTAAAGTCGTACTTTCGTAGTCTTTTGGAGAAGAAAAACCTATATCTAAGATTCGCTCAATATTGGGGTCCAAAACCCGTAAGTGATTAAGCATATGAGTTTTCCAAACATTAAAATTTGTGCCATTAAATCTAAACAAGGAATTGTGCACTAAATCCCTAGACGACATCTTTACTCTCTAGGCGGTAAAGCCAAACAAGAGAGACGAGGCTCTGATACCAATTGAAAGAACAAACAATGCCCGGATGTCGCCTAGAGGGGGGGGGGGTGAATAGGCGATTAAAACTTTTTCTAATTAGGGGCTTGATAATTGCGGAATAAAACTATGTGTTTAAATTAACAAACCAACAACCTAATATGCTAGGGTTACCTATGTGCACCAACAACTTATGCTAAGCAATTCAAGCAACAAGGAGATAGCAAGATATGAACTTCAAGCACGAAGGCTATCACAATGTAAATTGCATAAGTAAAGCTCGGGTATAGAAATAACCAAGGCACGCGGAGACGAGGATGTATTCCCGAGTTCCTCCTTGTTAAGGGAGTACGTCTTGTTGGAGGGGTGTGAGCTCGCCACAAGAGGCCTACTCAAGATGCCACAAAGGCCTCACCCTATTCTCCGATGAACCTCACCCAAGGGATTGGTTCACCTTCCACTATCGGAATCCTTCAAGGCGGATTCCGGAGCCCTTTACAACTCTTCTTGGGGCACACACCCACAACTCAATTGGGGGCTCCCAAACTCGTGCCGAAGCTTCATAAGCGAAGTCTTCGCGGCACCTCCAACCGTCTAGGGTACACAATGCACCCAAGAGGCAACAAGCTCTTGGGAACACAATGCACCCAAGAGTAACAAGCTTCTCAACTTCGATCTTCACGTATCACGTAGGGAGAGCAACCCGATGCAACAAATGCAAAAGGCAAGAGCACACAAAGTGGTCAAGTCCTTCACTCCGAAATCCAACCAAAGCAACTAATGCTATGGAGGGATTTGAGAGGAAGAACAAGGGGAAGAACACAAAGCAACCCTAAATCTAGATCCACTAGGTTCCCCTCACTTAGAGGAGGATTTGATTGGTGGAATGGTAGATCTAGATCTCCTCTCTTGTTTCCCTAAAGATGGGCAAGAATCATTGGAGGGAAGTGGAGGAATCAAGCTCTCGAAGATGTGCAACAATGGAGGAGAGAGAGAGCAAAAGGTTCACCAAGAAGCATTAAACCGTTGGGGAAGAAAACCCATTTAAATAGGAGCCCTGGGAATCTGGCCGTTGGGCACAAAATCCCGCAGGGCCGGTAGTACCGGCCCAAGGGGCGGTACTACCGCTCCAAGCAAAACTGCCCCAACGGCTCACTTCAGAGAAGAAAACCCGCAGGACCGGAAGTACCGCGGCGGGGGCCGGTACTTCCGGTGGGCCGGTAGTTCCGGGCCCACTTCCGGTCCAAAAGTTGGGAGACCCCGAGAAGTCCAGTGCCTGAAAAAAAAAGCGGAAGTTCCTCCAGAACTTTCCACCGGAAGTAGGAGCGGAAGTACCGCTGTGGCCACCGGTACTTCCGGTGGCCCGGTACTACCGGTGCTACTTCCGGTGCAAAAATTCGGGGGAACCCAGGGAGTCCAGTACCCAGAAAAATAAGCGGCAGTAGAGCCGGAACTGGGCACCGGAAGTGCCCAGCGGTAGTACCGGTCCAGGGACCGGTACTTCCGGCCAGCAGAGAAAAACAGGCAAACCCTGAAACTGAATAACTTTTGCGTGGCAACTCCGAATCGAGTGAATCCAATTTTGTTGGAAAGAGGACGACAAGAGCTACCCTACAAAAAGTAAAAATATTGAAACCAAGCAATGGAGATTTTGCTAAAAAATGGAAGAGTGAAACCTTCCGCATAGATGAACCGGCAAAATCTCCAAAACCGAAAACGCACAAGTTTTTCATCAAGACTCCGTTTTCTATGATCTTGGGCTTGTTTCGAAGATAATCACAAGCCCTACAAGATCATGCATATACACATCATAGTCTATCATGTGAGGAGGAAAACATAAGGAGAGAGTTTGACCTCTCATAGAAGAGACAAACTGGTAAAGCCTCCGATATCAAAAACGCAAGGAGATATTCATGAGATCCGTTTTTGATGAACTAGAGCTTGGTATGGAGATGAACACAAGCTCTGAATTCTCACATGGATAAAAGCCAAATAAGAACCAATAAAGATGATTGCATGGATGCAAAGGTTTGAGCTCTCCACGAACGATACGATCACGATACTCGGTCGAGAGCCCCTCTTGATAGTACGGCTATCTATCCTATAACCCGGTCTCTCACTAAACAACATGAGACCGGTAAAATAGAAACCCTATCAAGATCATACCTTTGCCTTGCGCATAAATCCACTTGAGGTCGAAGAAGAAGATCTTCATCTCCTCAAGACGAACCACCTTTCTTGATCGCGCCTTGCTTGGTGAAGATTCACATGACGCTCCCCCATACACCAAGATGGGGAAAGCACTCCTTCGGCATATCTTCACTTGGCATTTCTCTCGATGACGAACACCTTGGCCTTGATCTTCTTCCCTAAACCTTGACTCCAACACATGGAGACAAGCAAGCTAATGGACACCTACAAATATAGCTCAATGCAAATATTAGTCCATAGAGATTGTCATTAATTACCAAAACCATGCATGGGGGCAACCATGCACTTTCAATACTGCCTCTGGGAGAGAAACAGACCATCAGAAGTTCTGCTCACAGCAATACCGAGGAAGAAGTGAAGATCTCCGAGATCAGTCATAGCAAATTCACTGTGTAGTCTGTGCAACAAGCGTCGCAAAAAACCAGTGGAGGAGGCAGTGACAATAATATCGTCGACGTAGAGGAGTAAGTAAGATGTGTCAGTTCCAGACCGAAGAACAAACAAGGAGGTGTCTGTTATAGAAGCAACAAATCCCAATGTGGCAAGATAGGGAGCAAACCGTTGGTACCAGGCACGCGGAGCTTGCTTCAATCCATATCGAGACTTGTGTAGCCGACAGACATGATCAGGCCATGATGCATCAACAAATCCAGGAGGCTGCTGACAGTAGACGACTTCATCAAGATAGCCATTGAGAAAGGCATTCTTGACATCCAGCTGACGAATAGGCCAAGAGCTGGAGATGGCGATGTGAAGAACCAACCGAATGGTCGCTGGCTTGACGACGGGGCTGAATGTCTCGTCGTAGTCAATGCCGGGACGTTGTGAGAATCCACGAACGACCCAACGCGCCTTGTAGCGAGCGAGAGTTCCATCGGAGTGAAACTTGTGACGATAGATCCACTTCCCAGTCACCACATTCGCCTGAGGAGGACGAGGGACAAGTGACCAGGTGTTGTTGTCGAGAAGAGCCTAATGCTCATCAACCATTGCCGCACGCCATCGCGGATCCTGCATGGCCTGTCGGAATGTGGTGGGGACGGGAGCCACAGTGTCGTCCACCACGGAGAGATCCAACCGTTTGACTGGACGGGAGACACGGCCGGATCGAGTCGTCGTGGGAGCTGGAGCAGCAGGAGGTGGTGATGCAGATGGCACGGCCATCGAGGCGGCAGGAGCGCGCGAGGAGCTCGGGACGCGCGGCTGCCCTGACGCGGCAGAGAATGGAGCCGCGGCAGGCTGCCGTGGGCTCGCGGCAGCATCTGTAGCTGCCGAGCACGGCTGCCCTGACGCGGCAGGGAAAGGAGCCGCGGCAGGCTGCCGTGGGCTCGCGGCAGCATCGGTAGCTGCCGAGGGCGACAGGAGCCCGTGTTGTGCTGATGGTGGGTGCAGCCTGTTGAGCGACCGGCAGGTCATCGAAGAGGAAGTCAAGGCGCCTAGGAGAAGCCGACGTGGTTGAAGGCGCGGCAATCTGAAAGGGAAATACAGTCTCATCGAAAACAACATGACGTGAGATTAGTATTTTTCCGGTCGACGGATTATAGCAGCGGTAACCACGATGATTTGATGGGTATCCAAAGAAAACACAAGCGACAGAACGCGGGCTGAGCTTGTGTTTGGCCGTTGATGACACATTGGGAAAACAGAGACACCCGAAAACCCTAAGTGTGTCATAAGAGGGGGGATGGCCATGGAGGCGTGTAAAAGGCACGAGCGAGTCAATTGCCTTGCATGGACGCCTGTTGAGAAGATAGGTGGAGGTGGCAAGGGCCTCAGCCCAAAAAACGTCGGGAAGATGGGCATGAAACATAAGTGTGCGCATGGTGTCGTTGATGGTGCGAATAGCGTGCTCAGCCTTGCCGTTTTGTTGAGATGTATGTGGACATGACAAACGGAGTGTGGTGCCATGGGTGGAGAGGAGGTTATCAACTTGAGAGTTGAGGAACTCGGTGCCGTTGTCAGTCTGGAGAGAACGTATAGTGGTGCCAAACTGCGTGCGTGCATAGGCAAAGAAATTTGCTAATGTACGAGCAGCGCAAGATTTCTGCTTAAGTGGAAAGGTCCAGTAAAAGTGGGAGAAGTCATCGACAATAACAAGATAATAGCGACAACCAGAAATACTTATAATGGGAGATGTCCACAAATCACAGTGTATTAAATCAAACACGGCACTAGACATAGATGTAGAAGAACTAAACGGTAAACGAACGTGCTTGCCAAGTTGACAAGCGTGACAGACGGTGGAACGACGGACTTTATTACACTTGATAACATCTAGACGCTGAAGAGCTGACATAGCATCTCGACCAGGATGTCCAAGGCGTTGGTGCCATAGATCAGCAGGGGTGGTGGCGAGCAAGGCAGTTGAGTGGTGCCGGCGAGTGGAGGTGGTGCCGGGAAAAGTGTAGAGATCTCCGTCACTATTGCAACGAAGAATCACGCGACGCGTCTTCAGGTCCTTCACAGAAAAACCAAAGGCGTCAAACTCAATGGAACACAAATTATCACGAGTAAACTTGCGTATAGACAGCAAATTGCGAATAAGATGTGGCACTAAAAGAACGTTATTAAGTTTAAACGTATGACCAGAAGGTGAATGAAGAGTGGTGTGACCCGAAGAAGAGATGGGGACGGTGTGTCCGTTGCCCACCGTGACAAAGTGTGGAGATGAGAGAGGTTTGGCGAGAGAGATTCTACCATCATCATTTGTCATGTGGGAGGACGCACCAGAGTCCATGATCCAGCCACCCTGCTGGAGGTTGTTCAGTGTAGCAATCAGAGCGGAGTTGTCCCAAGTTGCCAGAGTGGTGGGCGGCGACGCAGAATGGTACAGGGGCGCCGAGGTGGTGTGGTAGGCCTGCAGGCGGGGGCCAAGGATGCCCGGACCACCAGGGGCATGCCACTGTTGCGCGCCAGGGGAGAAGCAGACCCAGGGGCCGACCGGGGCGGGTGTCGCAGAGCGAGGAGCGGAGCCGCCACCAGTCTTGCCACCGGTTTTGTGCTTAGGCTTGTACACCGGCTTTGGCTTGCCGGAGTTGGAGCAGCCCGCACCGGTGCATGGCGGAGGAGAAGGTCGAGCTTGGGCGACAAGGGCCGTGGACGCGGCAGTGGCAGCAGTGTTGTTCTGCTGCATCTCCTCTATCAGCAGCATGCCACGAACCCTAAGGAACGAGGGCAGTGGTTCGGTCATGGAGATGACCGTGGCGGCGGAGGCGAACCGCGGGCCGAGACTGTGAAGGGTGTTGAGGACGAGGGCGCGATCGGAGACGGCGGAGTCGTTGTCGGCGAGCGCATCGGCGAGGTGCTTCTGCCGACGGCAGTAGTCGGTGATGGAGGAGGCACCCTGAACGAGCTGACGGAAGTCATTGTCGAGGTAGATCGCTTTGCTCGCTTTGTTGACGGTGAAGAGTTCGCGAGCGGCAAGCCACAGCTCGCAGGCCGTCTGGTTGGAGGTCAACACCATGTCGGCGACGTCCTCGTCGAGCGTGGCATGGTGGATGTTGAGGACGGTGTAGTCGACAGTGCACCAGGCGGGGTTGGTGGCGTCGGCGGCCGTGGTGCCATCGATGTGACCAAGGAGACCGGCGCGGCCGAGCGAGGCCTTCATGTAGATGCACAACTTGGAGTAGTTGCTAGCGGCGAAGGAGAGGACGATCGGGCCGACGGAGCGGGGCGCGCCGCCAGGAAGAACAGCACCGACGGGAAGGGAAACACCGGAGGAGGAGGAGACGAGCGCGCCGACGGTGGCATCAAGCTGTGCGGGGCTCGAAATCGTGGCAGCGGAAGAGGAACCGGGCGGCGGCGCTAGGGCTGGAGATTGGATCGGCTAGGGTTTAGGTATTAGGCTGATACCATGTAGGAACGTAGGAAGATGGGTTTGGGGGAAGCCTCACACACGTAATACGTGGGGGTTCCTGTTATATATATAGGCTCGGGGCCAAGAGTTACAAAGGAATTACAATTAGGCTACAGTTAGGTATTAACACGCTAACACCGCTCCAAGCACCTGCTCTCTGACAGTCGTACGTGCGCTGCGTGGAAGGCTGCCGTTTTGTTTAGGATAAAAACTCTACACCATGCTACTGTATTGGCATGAAAGAATATTTGTGGGGATTTATAGAATTCCGGTGAAAGCAAGGATTACACAAAATCCCCTCCCATCCCATATCTTCTTGGGAATGAAAATACACCCGAGTAAGCAAGACCTTAGTAGAGTTTCTCGCTCGAAATAGATTTCTCTTTTAAGGATACAACGTGTTTGGCATGGACGCTGAAAACACAACCACCGGGCAAGACCGGGGAAATACCACTACCACCAGTAGCCTACCCTCCACATATCTGAATGTGCTAGGCTACCTTCGAAAAGCCCGAACGCACACCACAACTCTGCTACAGTCTCAGTCTTTCTTAAAGCCAGCATCTCCGGCAAGTCGAGCATGGTGAGATCAGGGGGCATGTCCTCAAGCCATCAAATCGCAAGGGCTTCGCGAACCCGTCGAGATTTGCATCCTCGCTTAGGCACCTTTAGAAGTAAGGTTTCGCGCCACATCTCGAACACGACCTCTTGCCAGCCATATGTTCGTTCAGAACAATAAGGTAGCACCATCCCCAAGGATGGAGGAGGAAGCAGCCTAAAAAGGTGTCTCAACATTGGGGACTTGGATGTCGAATTTCCGTCAAGGTTTGGAGTCATCAACTCTACCAAGCCACCAGACAGTGACCACCACAAACTTTTCAATGCAATGTTTTTAGCGAGGCAATGAGTGCAATACATTGGACCCCGACATGGGATCCTTCCCCTCTCCCTAGTCAAGACTACTTAGAATCCTACTTAAAATGGTCCCGAGCGCCACCTATATAATGAAGGACAGAGGCACCATATTTTCTGGCGTAAAGGACCGTGTCATTAAAAGAAACTGAAAGAACATTCCTTAATCCCTTATGTTTTGTGTGTTAGTTAACAACACTAGCGATAATCTAATATGGTGCTAAGTGTTGCAGGCCTTGACATATATTTAGTTAAATATGTCTCGCACCAAAAAGTCTGCTAAAAGGTCGTCAAGGATACCCATATCGTCATCGGATAGAAAACTCTGGCCGGGCTCAAGGCCGGCTGGCTCGGCCTCCATGCCAGCCTCCTGTGCTGGTGTGGCCAGCCTAGGCCGGGGTCAAGGCCGGCTGGCTCGGCCTCCATGCCAGCCCCCTGTGCTGGTGTGGCCGGCCTAGGCCGGGGTCAAGGCCGGCTGGCTCGGCCTCCATGCCAGCCTCCCGTGCTGGCTTGGCCGGCCTAGGCCGGGCTCAAGGCCGGCCTGTCTGCGCCTGAAGGAGTCCACGTCGGCCTTGAGGCCGGCCTCTCTGCACAAGTGAAAAAAACCCTTCAAACGGCTAGCAAGTGGAGTGGGGTATAAATATCCCTTCTCCTACCTTGGAAAGGTTACCACGACCAAAAGAAGAACACCTCCATTGTTTGAAAGCTTCAAATCAATAGATCTCCCTCTCTAGCCACTCAATCACTTAGCCCTTTGGGGATTTGAGAGAGGAGACCTAGATCTACACTTCCACCAAACCGATTTGATTTCCCCCTTGATTTGTGAGAGGGGGCTTGCTACTCTTGGTGTTCATTGGAACCCTAAGAGGTTGTGGTCATTCGGAGCTTTGGGAGCTACGAAGACATTGCCGGGAGCCACCAATTGAGTTGTGGTGTGTGCCCCGGCCTTGAGCATCGAGTCTTGGCGGCTCGGTGCATTTGGTGGAGACCCTCCAACTTGTGGAGTGAGCTTCATCCTTGTAAAGGTTCTAGTTGTCAACCTCAACGGCAACATAGTGACAAGTTCCTCGCCACATCGGTGGTAAGTCACATCGGAGATACGGTGTGCCATATCAAGGCTACCCGGTGTTTCACTTTGGTGAACACCGCGCCGCTCCAACGGAGATTAGCTTCCATTGGGAAGTGAACTTCGGGATAAATCTTCGTGTCATCTTGTTGCTTATCTTTTCACTTACATTTACTTGTTACCACTAGCTTACTATATCTATATCTTGTGCTAGTGAACTTTTGCTCATCATATAAGTTTGTTCACCTAGTTGCATATTCTAGAAAACTTATATTTGAGCAATATCCTTTTAAAACGAAAAAGAAGTAAAATTTGTAGTTAACCTATTCACCCCCCCCCCCTCTAGTTAACCTCATCGATCCTTTCAATTGGTATCAGAGCCTCGTCTCTTTATTAAAGGCTTCACCGCCTAAAGAGGAGGATGGGGGATCCCACTCCCATGGAATTGCTTCAAAAGCAAGTCGAGTCCATGGGGGAAAGATCCGATAAGAGGATGGATAGGTTAGAGGAACTAATAATGAAACTTGCCTCTACATCTAGCAATGCAAATGAAAGTCCCTCTCTAGATGAAAATGGTAATCCCATATCCCATTCAAAAGAAAGTGACGAACACTCATCTAAAAATGAAAATCCAAATCAATTTGGACATATTTACAACAATGCTCTTAATGTTCAACATCCACATGTGAACAATCTTGGTAATCCACCTTTAGTAGATAGGGCCCGTTTTACTAATTGGAAAGCTTCTATGAAATCTTATGTGTGTAGCTCTTCAATGCAAATATGGAGAATCATTGAGAGGGGATACTACCCTAAGGATATCAATAATTTGACCTCAAGTGAGATCATTGATGAACAACTCAATGCACATGCTATGCACATGCTCGAGAAGGCAATGGTCAATGAAGGTGTTGAGCACATCCGGTCTCTCCAAAACGCCAAGGAAGCTTGGGAGTATCTACTCGCCATATATGATAGCAATGTGAGCATGCAACGCTCAAGAAAACACTTCTTCAACGGCAAGTTGATCACTTCATCATGAAGGATGGAGAAGTTCCGGAGGATGTATATCGAAGACTCAAGGCTCTTGTTGTGGACATGAAGGATGTTGGATTCAAGGATTGCAATGATGATTGGTTCAAGGGAAAATTTCTTCAAACCTTGATTCCATACAATGAGAACATGGTAATGAATGTTCAATCAAGAGCGGACTACATGGAACTAACTCCCAATGATGTTTTGGGTACCTTTGTCACCATGAATATGATGAAGAAATCCTCGGAAGATGTTCTAGCTCGTGTGAATGGAATGAAGAAAGTATCTATTGCCTTGAAGGAAACATCTTATGATGAGGAAGAATCAAGTGATGAAGGTGGATCCACCTATGTGCCATCCGAGAAGGAAAAGAGGGTGTCACACAATGAGTGTTTGGCGCTTGCCAACCATAATTGGTGGAAGAAGGGAGATTTTAGATCAAATGCAACGAAGAACAAGGGAAGAGTAGGCTCAAGTACAAAGAAAGCAAGAACTTGTTTCAATTGTGGAGATAGTGAGCACTTTGTCGCGGATTGTCCCTACAAGAGTAGAATTGAGAATGGAGGAAAGCTCGTCAAGAAACCAACTTTGTTCCTAAAAACAAGAACTTCATGAAGAAGGTATCTAAAAGGGCAATGGTGACAAATGAGCAAGAATACATATCCGGAGGTGAAGAAAGTGAAGATGAAGAAGAACAAGTTGGCATGGCGGCCATGGCAATTGGGGTTATTTCTTCTTCTTTGGATTCCCTCTTTTCAACTCCGAATGACAAGAAAGGTCCAACCAAACATAAGTGCCTTATGGCCAAGGGTACATCTCCAAAGGTAACCCACTCACTAAACCCTCAATTTCCTCTACTCCATCATTGTTAAATTGTGTTGAGGAACTTGATGATAAGAATGCTAATAATCTTTCAAAAGTCATGAGATCACTTGAAAGTGAAAATAAAATTGCATTCGATGCCTTCATGACTCAACTTGGTAATGCATATGGTATCATTGAAGAACATGAAGAAAGAATTTGTGAACTTGAGGGTTTCGCTCGTGATGATGCTAATAGGATAGAGGAGCTTGAGGAAGCTCTAGATAATGCACTATGCCTTAAAGATTCTATTGAGGAAATCTCCACTTTAGATCTATCTAAAATGATGGGTGACCGTGATCATGCACTATGTAAGCTTAAGGAATTTGTGGATGAAAATGAGAACATTATGTGTCGTGGGGCTACCTTTCGGGTCACCCACGGTGATGGTACTTGGGTCACGCCAAGGAAGGCCCAGCGAAGCCCAAGAAGGATTCCGTATACAACAAGTAGTCGACATTGGGTCGGTGAGGAGGTTTCCATGTCTTGTACATGCAATCCGCACCGTCCACCCGAGACCCGGCCTGTAGTATAAAGGCCGGGAGGGTGCGCCGTCTAGGGCATAGAATCATTGAACATCGCATTGTAGCCACCAATCGATAATTCCAGACAAGCAGGAGTAGGTCTTTACCTCAACTCGAGGGGCCGAACCTGGGTAAATCGCCCCCTGTTAGCCGTCGTGTTCACCAGCCTGATCTCTTTCTTTCTCCTTCAATCAACCCGGGGTATTCGACCTTGGGATTTGCCGAGTCACAAGCTCGTCAATTGGCGCCGTCTGTGGGAAAGAACAGATCGCTGGAGTCGTGATCATGCCGGCCTCATCCGCAACCAACAATGCCATCAGCGCGAGGGAGTCGATCTACACCGGCTTCCTCGAGTACGTCGAGCACTCGCCGGCGGATCTTTCGGCCTACGCCGGATTCCAACAGAGCACGTGGATTACCTTTGGTAGTTTGCGTTATCTGGTGGACAGTCGCGGAACCCTCCGCCCTACGCAGGCTGCCCTGCGCTCAATGGAGGCGCCTGCATCCATGGCGGCTGCACGGATCGCAACCTCACCCGCCGTGAAGATTACGGAGATCGCATCTACATCGCCATCTGCGTCTACATCAACTGCGCCGACCATGCCTTCACCGGTCGCAAAGATCGCATCTGCCACGGTCAAGGCGACTGCGTCTACTTCGACTACGTCAACTTCGACTGCGGCGATCGCATCTGCGGTTGCCAAGAAAAACGCATCTGCTGCGGCCACGGGGCGAGTCAAATCCACTCCAACCTACCTGTTCGGCGCCAGCCAAGATCCGCACCAGCTTCGACTGCGCCGATCGCATCTACTCATCGGGCAGCCGCCAGTAGCAGCGACCGTGGTACCCACCACGTTGCTGTGATCTTCGACAACGAGTACAGCTCAGATGAAGGAAGCACAACAGGGAGCATCAGCCCCACTCGACGGGTCTACCCCGCGCAAGTCTACATGGTCGGTCCATCAGCACCCGTGTACCCCATGGAAGTCACCCTGCAAGACAAGGTGACGAAACTCACCATCACCCGGGAGCTGGCGATTAGGGCACAGAAGCACGTGGACGATGGCACGTTCCCTGCCCCGGAAGATCCACAGGAAGATCGACAGGCGGTCCAGTACTTGCTCTGGAAGGAAGCCGAACGAATCAAACAGGATAAAGCCGAGCTGGCCCGGCGCAAGGAGCTAGCCGACGAGTCGAGTGCCAGGAGGGCAGCGCTCTCGTTCATGTCTGGATCAGAAGAAGTCAATCAAGGAGGAAGGCACAGAACTCGCATGCCGCGGGTGCACGAGGCCGATCGCATCCACCTCACCCCGCAACTTGGAGTCATCTTTCTTGGAAGACGAGGACGGAATACCCATCCCCAGAACACCCGCCTCTGCGCTTATGGGAGTCGAGACCTATTTGCGGGTCATGCAGCCGCCGGAAGGAAGCGCCAACGCCCGCGTACACAGGCAGCAGATCCAAGCCTTGAGGCAAGTCGAGGAAGCCTTGTCAAGGGGAGAACCAGTCGAAGGGATGTACGAGGAACGAAGACGTCGTGACCGTGGAGTCGCACCAGCGGCAAATCGGGAACCGATTCGACTGCGACAACTGCAGCCCGGCGAGGACGGCCGCAACGTCGTCACACAGAGAAGGATAGACCGTGCCCGTCGACTGCGAGAAGCAGGACTGCTCGACGATGATGAAGACACGAGCCACGTGGAGCCCCGTGTTTCAGTATAAATATTCGCGACACGAAGATGCCCAAAGGCTTCAAGCTGACGGCGGAGACACAAAAGTACGACGGAAAGCAGCACCCGCAGGATTGGCTGGACGACTACCTCATCGCATGCAGCTGCCAAGGTGGTAATTCGACTACCGCCATGCAGTACATCCAGCTGATGCTCACGGGGTCCGCCCGCGGGTGGCTCAACACACAGCCGAAGGATGCCTTCAGGACTTGGGAGGAATTCAGGACTGCATTCATAAAAGGTTTCCTGGGAACTTACGCCAGGCCACCACCCTCATCGAGCTCCAAGCTTGCAAGCAGGGCCATGAGGAGCGACTCCGTTCGTACATCCAGCGGTGGACCCTGCTCCGCAACACCATGGATGGAGCCACCTCAGAGGACAGAGTCATGGATGCATTCATCTACGGCCTCACCCGCCGCGACCTTCGCGAAGAACTTGGTAGGCTCAGGCCGAAGAATATGATAGACCTTATGCAGATCGCCAACCAATGGGCAGATGGAGAAGACTCCGTCCGCGACTCAATGCCAGATCCCCAACCCAGCAACTGGCGAGAGGGTCGACTGAAGAAGAAACCACGCTTTATCGGCCATGACTCAATAGAGTTAGTAGCGGCGGGATTCGAAACCCCCCGTGAGAATGATAGAGGATATAGCCAAGGCGGTGGCAGTGATAGGGGATATAGCCAAGGCGGTGGCAATGATAGAGGATACAACCAAGGTGGTGGCAGCGGCTACCGCGGAGATGGAAGTCGCAAGCGCGAGTGGCGCAGACGCATACTCACGGATGAGGAAGAGCTACAGCAACCCTGCAGGCACCATATGTTCAAGGACCCGGAAACAGGCAAGTGGGGATCCCGACACCTGTTGAAGGACTGCAAGAAGGCGCAACGGTTGGCCAGAGCCTTCACGCGCGTACTTGCTACGGACGGGCAGCAGGTTCATCAAGCATCACCCGCGGGACAACCAGTCGCGGGACAGCTGGCAATCAACGCACCACCAGCTCCTCCACTCGCCAACCCAGCGCAAGCAGCACTGGCTTACTACCCGCAGCAACAACCGCAGCAGCCGCAACAGCAGCAGCAGCAGCCGCAGCAACAGGACCCTGCCAACGTGTTCCCAGCACCACGCGGGCAGATGAACATGATACAGAAGGGGCGTCCTTCCAACAGGACCCAGAAGCTCATTACTCGCCAAGTCTTTCAGGCAATCACCAACCCACCCGCAGTACCCGAGTACCTGAGAGGATCAGAGACAGACATCACCTTCTCCAGGGCTGATCACCCGCCGGCAATACCACGGCCCGGGCACGCCGCTCTGGTAGTCGAAGCTCAGATCGGGGAGTACAACCTTGAAAAAGGTGTTCATGGATGGAGGCAGCGGAATCAACATTCTTTTCGCTGACACCCTCAGGCGCATGAACAGGTCAATTTCCAACCTGACGCCGTCATCTAATACCTTTCACGGTATAGTACCAGGGCAAGCAGTTACGCCCATGGGAGTAATCACACTCGACGTGATCTTCGGCACACCCGACAACTTCCGGAGGGAGGCAATCGACTTCGAGGTGGTCGACTGGAAATCACAGTACCACGCCATCCTCGGGCGTCCAACTTTTGCAAGGTTCATGGCGATACCCCACTACGCCTACCTTATGCTCAAGATGCCTGGACCCAAGGGTGTCATCACGGTGAGAGGCGACTTCGACCGGTCCGACAGCTGCGACCGCGAGTTCAACAGGATCTCTGAGTTCTTTGGGATGGAAGATCACCTGGAGATGCTGGCAGTCGACAACGACAAGACCCTCTTCCCCCCAAAGAAGAAATCATCCAAGGACTCGGCGTTCAACACCAGCGACGATACCAGGGCCCACCAGGTACACCCGACAGATGCTGACAAGGTGGTCCGGGTGTCATCAAGCTTGACCAGCGCATAGGAAAGCCGCTNCCGACACTTCCGGAGGGAGGCAATCGACTTCGAGGTGGTCGACTGGAAATCACAGTACCACGCCATCCTCGGGCGTCCAACTTTTGCAAGGTTCATGGCGATACCCCACTACGCCTACCTCGCTCAAGATGCCTGGACCCAAGGGTGTCATCACGGTGAGAGGCGACTTCGACCGGTCCGACAGCTGCGACCGCGAGTTCAACAGGATCTCTGAGTTCTTTGGGATGGACGATCACCTGGAGATGCTGGCAGTCGACAACGACAAGACCCTCTTCCCCCCAAAGAAGAAATCATCCAAGGACTCGGCGTTCAACACCAGCGACGATACCAGGGCCCACCAGGTACACCCGACAGATGCTGACAAGGTGGTTCGGGTGTCATCAAGCTTGACCAGCGCATAGGAAAGCGCGCTCGTCGAGTTCCTGCGCGAAAACTGGAAGATATTCGCCTGGCAACCTCTGATATGCCAGGCATACCAAGAGAACTCGCCGAGCACCGATTACACGTTCACAAGGACGCCAGACCTGTCAAGCAAACCATGAGGCGCTTTTCGGGTCCAAAGAGAGACGCGATCAGTTTGGAGATCGACCGGCTGCTCCATGCCGGTTTTATTAAAGAAATCAAGAAGTCAGAGTGGGTAGCAAACCCAGTACTGGTGGAAAAGAAGAAGACGAAGAAACTCCGCATGTGCGTCGACTTCACCGCCATCAACAAATGTTGCCCCAAGGATCACTTTCCGCTCCCGCGGATTGATCAGATCGTCGACTCGACTGCGGGCTGCGCACGCCTGTCCTTCCTGGATGCCTACTCAGGCTACCAGCAGATCAAGATGGCAGTCGAAGACCAAGAGAAGACGGCGTTTATCACACCACACGGTGTGTTCTGCTACACCATGATGCCCTTCGGGTTGAAAAACGCTGGGGCCACGTACCAGCGTACAATGCAAGCCTGCCTGAAGAGCTTATCGGGAAGGTGGTCCAAGTCTACGTCGACGATATCGTCATCACCACCCGCAAAGAGGACACCCTCATCGACGACCTCCGCAAGGTCTTCGAGGCACTCGACAAGTACCAGATCAAGCTGAACCCAGACAAGTGCGTTTTCGGCGTCCCAGCCGGAGAGCTACTGGGGTACCTTGTCTCTGCGAGAGGAATCGAAGCAAATCCAGAAAAGGTGCAAAATATACTCGACATGCCTGCACCAACAAAACTCATGACGTACAAAGTCTAGCCGGCAGAGTCGCAGCACTCAGTCGATTCATAAGTAAGCTGGGAGAAAAGGCCCTGCCCTTCTACCAGCTGATGAAAAAGGCGGACAAATTCGAGTGGACGGAGGAAGCACAGGATGCCTTTGACAGGCTGAAGAAGACCCTGACAACCCCTCCAGTACTGGTAGCACCCCAGGAGAATGAACCACTGTACCTTTACGTGGCAGCCACGAACAGAGTGGTCAGTACCGTTCTCGTAGTCGAACGGGAGGAAGAAGGAAGGGCTCATCCCGTCCAACGGCCCGTGTATTACCTCAGCGAGGTATTAACAGAGTCAAAGCAGAGGTACCCGCACTACCAGAAGCTGGCATACGCCGTCTTCATGACGTCAAGGAAGGTGGTACACTACTTCTCCGAGCACCCGATAACGGTGGTAAGCTCCTCCGCCCTATCAGACATCCTCACTAATCCATCCGCGACAGGGCGAGTCGCCAAGTGGGTTGTCGAGTTAGGGCCATGGGGGCTGAAGTACGTGCACCCGAAGGCAATCAAGGCTCAGGTCCTCCCGGAGTTCACCACAGAGTGGATAGAAGCGCAGCTACCAGACGAGCCTGATTTATCGACTGCATGGACCATGTACTTCGATGGATCCAAGAAATTCAAGTCAGCCGGAGCGGGAGTCGTGCTCATATCACCCAAAGGCGATAAGCTTAAGTACGTGCTGCAGATGAAATTTCCAACACCCTCCAACAACGAGGCGGAGTACGAGGCACTGATCCACGGCATGCGGATGGCCAAGAACTGCGGCGCCACTCGCCTCATGATCTATGGCGACTCCTACCTGGTGGTGCAGCAAACAATGAAGCAATGCGACGCCATCGCTGACAACATGATAGCATACAGGGAGCTGTACAACCAGCTGGAAGGCCAATTCGACGGCTGCGAACTGCGACACATTGGCCGCGAAAGCAATGAAGAAGCCGACATCCTCGCCAACCTCGGCTCAGATCGAGCTCCGGTTCCACCCGGAGTCTTCCTCGAGTGCATCACGCAGCGCTCTATCAGGGTCCGGCCCCCGCCAGAACCCCCTGCATCGACAACAACTACCGCCAACCCGCAAAGCACGGAGAAGGAGCCCATGGAGATCATGCTGGTCGAACCCACATGGACAAGCCCGTATCTGGCCTACATGCTGCATCAGCGGCTGCCAGAGAACCCAGTCGAAGCAAGGCGCATTGTCCGCCGCTCGAAGGGCTTCACCATCATCAAGGGCGAGCTTTACAAGCGAAGCATCTCAGGCGTACTCCAAAGGTGCATTGATCCATCTGACGGCCAAGCTATTCTACTCGACATCCACGCCGGAATCTGCGGGCATCATGCAAGCAGTCGAGCACTGGTTGCCAAGGCCTTGCGAGCAGGGTTCTACTGGCCCACTGCAATGCAAGACGCAGTCGAGCTCGTAAAAAGGTGCGTCGGCTGCCAAGAGTTCGCCAACAAACCTCACGCACCTGCATCAGCATTGAAAACCATCCCACTTGCATGGCCGTTCGCGCAGTGGGGACTCGACATGGTAGGTCCCTTCAAGAAGTCCTCCCCGGGTGGGCACACGCACCTCCTGGTGGCAGTCGATAAATTCACGAAGTGGATCGAGGCGGTGCCAATCACAAGTTCAACCGCAACTTCAGCAGTCAACTTCATCAGGTCCATCATCTTCAGATTTGGCGTGCCCCACGATATCATCACCGACAACGGCACGAACTTTACAGCCGAGGAGTTCAGAGATTTCTGCGAGGAACAAGGCATCAAGCTCAGCTACGCATCCGTCTCACACCCGCAGTCTAACGGACAAGTCGAAAGGGCCAACGGCCTAGTCAGCAAAGGGATAAAGAAGCGTCTGCGAGTGCCGTTGAAACGAGCTGCAGGAGCCTGGGTAGAGGAACTCCAAGCGTGCTATGGAGCCTACGCACCACGCCGAACAGATCCACCCAATACACACCGTTCTTTATGGTGTACGGCGCAGAAGCAGTCTTACCCTGTGACATTAAGTTTGACGCTCCACGGGTCGTGGCCTACGACGAGTCCGACGCAGAAGAGGCACTCGAAGATGACATGGACACTCTAGATGAAGCACGCGACATCGCCCTCAGCCGTACAGCAGTGTACCAGCAGGACCTGCGCAACTACCACGGGCGACGACTGCGACCCAGAGCTTTTGTCCCAGGCGACCTGGTCCTTCGACTCAAGCAGAAGAAAGTGCACAAGCTCGCCTCCCCATGGGAAGGCCCGTACATCGTGACAGAAGCAATCGGCAATGGAGCATACCGCCTGAAGGACCAAGCCACAGGAACAGTTTGCAGTAACCCGTGGAACGTGGCACAGCTACGCCGCTTCTACGCCTGATGTACCCTACACTGTAAACTCAAAGTAGCAGCAGGTTTCTTACGCACTCTTTCCCTCGCCAGGGTACCTAAGGGGACTGGAAGGGTTTTAATGAGGCGGCCTGTTTGCGAGAATAAATAAAGATGATTAAAGAAATTTTGTGTCACCCTCTCCTTTGCAACCTAGGCCGCCACTCGAACCACTCGGGGGCTGCGCCGCACAGGTCCAACACAAAAATCCTCGGCCGCCACTCGACGCACTCGGGGGCTTGCACTGTACAGGTCTAAAGTTAGCCTAGGCCGCCACTCGAACCACTCGGGGGCTGCGCCTAACAGGCATCACCCAAAAATCCTCGGCCGCCACTCGACGCACTCGGGGGCTTGCGCTGTACAGGTCTAAAGTTAGCCTAGGCCGCCACTCGAATCACTCGGGGGCTGCGCCTAACAGGCATCACCCAAAAATCCTCGGCCGCCACTCGACGCACTCGGGGCTTGCGCTGTACAGGTCTAAAGTTAGCCTAGGCCGCCACTCGAACCACTCGGGGGCTGCGCCTAACAGGCATCACCCAAAAATCCTCGGCCGCCACTCGACGCACTCGGGGGCTCGCGCTGTACAGGTCTAAAGTCAGCCTAGGCCGCCACTCGAACCACTCGGGGGCTGCGCCTAACAGGCATCACCCAAAAATCCTCGGCCGCCACTCGACGCACTCGGGGGCTTGCGCTGTACAGGTCTAAAGTTAGCCTAGGCCGCCACCCGAATCACTCGTGGGCTGCGCCTAACAGGCATCACCCAAAAATCCTCGGCCGCCACTCGACGCACTCGGGGGCTTGCGCTGTACAGGTCTAAAGTTAGCCTAGGCCGCCACTCGAATCACTCGGGGGCTGCGCCTAACAGGCATCACCCAAAAATCCTCGGCCGCCACTCGACGCACTCGGGGGCTTGCGCTGTACAGGTCTAAAGTTAGCCTAGGCCGCCACTCGAATCACTCGTGGGCTGCGCCTAACAGGCATCACCCAAAAATCCTCGGCCGCCACTCGACGCACTCGGGGCTTGCGCTGTACAGGTCTAAAGTTAGCCTAGGCCGCCACTCGAATCACTCGGGGGCTGCGCCTAACAGGCATCACCCAAAAATCCTCGGCCGCCACTCGACGCACTCGGGGGGCTTGCGCTGTACAGGTCTAAAGTTAGCCTAGGCCACCACTCGAATCACTCGGGGGCTGCGCCTAACAGGCATCACCCAAAAATCTTCGGCCGCCACCCGACGCACTCGGGGGCTCGCACCGTACAGGTCCTACTTGAAAACCTAGGCTGCCACCCGACGCACTCGGGGGCTGCGCCGCACAGGTCTAACTCGAAAGCCTAGGCCATCACCCGATGCACTCGGGGGCTGCGCCGTCAAGGCCTAAGACATAACGTTCAGTTCGCACTCTTGCTCACCAAGGACGCCACCCGACACACTCGGGGGCTGCTCCACACGGGTTATGAGTTCACGACACAACGTTTTCATATACTTAGGGATTAACCCCGTATCAGCATATTTACATGCATACATATATTTATGTTACAAGCTAACATTCTACACTAAAGGCTTTTTCACATCCTCAGTCGGCAGCTTCCTCCTTCGGCTCGTCCAAGGGACCGACGAGTTCTTCAGTACGGTGCATGACCTGCTCCATCGCACGACGCGCCGCAGCGTAAGACTCCGCATAGTCTGAATCCCTTGGCAGGCCGCCAAGGATGCCAAGCAGAGGAACATGGCTTCGATGCATTCGCACGTACGCGAATGCTACATTTGCCCCGGCGACAAGCTGACCGAAGACAATCTCCTTCAACGCCGTAGCACGGCGGAATTTCCCCAACAGAGCGGGCAACCCAGTCGGCTGCTCGTCGAGCGGGAAGAATACCCTGTTGATCTGCGCAAGAGTCTTCCGACAACCCTCCAGGACAATGGCAGCCCGCCAGGTGCGATCCAGCATCCGAGCAAGTATGCGGCCCTCCTGCTTATGAACCCAGAATTGCCGGGCTTCGACTGAAGTGCCGGTGGTTTCCCTCTCCACGCGCTCGTTCACTCGAGCATCTTCGGCCTGCCAGTCGGAGTTCACAACTGCATCAACGAGGAAAATTCAGCATAGCACAAGCATAAATGTATAACAGGAGGCGGGCAGAATCCAACCTTGCAACTGACGACAGATGAGATCAGTCTGCTCAAGAATGAATCGCTCGCGTGGATTGAACTCCCCACTCGAGCGCAATTTCAGACGCTCAAGATCAATGTTCGCTATCCGCAACTTCGACTCAAGTTCTCCAATCTTGCTCTTCATGAAGCCGAACACTCGCTGGTCGTTCGCGCTACGCGCGGGAGCTGGAGAAGTCGTACAACGCGAAGACGCAGGTGCAGCCGAAGAAGTGCCCTCATCCCAGTCGCATGACAGAATCAGCATATCCATTGATTTCATCGAGTCTCATTACAAAAGACAAAAGAAGACCCCTACTACAACACTACATGGCAGAACCCGATGGTGTGCGGCCTTTTTTGGCGGCTGACTCCGCAAGCTTCCTCTCAAAGGTGTCAATCAGCCTTTCAGCTAACTGAGTCGCCTTGTCCTTGACACTGGCCAGGGATTTGGACTTTCCATCGGGCCTTCGAGGGAAGTCGCGCACAGCCGCCTCAAAGTCACCCGAGATCCCATGACCGAGTAACAGACGGAAGGTGAGCTCGGAGCCGCGTACCGTCTGGGTGCGGGTGTAGTTGGCCATCACATTCGCCTCAGCAAATGGAGCCGCCAGCGCGTCAGCCTCCTTAGGCGCAGCCTGACCAGGGAAAACACCTTGATAGATGTTGGCCAGGGCGCTCGAGGACTTCTTCACAGCGTCCGCGGCGCACGCGCAAACCCGGTTGCAGAGGTCGACTGCCGCCGACAAGGTGGTATTCGCGCTGGACGTCCCTTCAGGGGGAGCACCACCACCAACACCTACAACGCGAATAGTAAGGTTACCTGCAGGCAATAAAGGCAAAAGTAGGTTTTTTCCAAGCCGAGAAGTAGGCTTCTATCAGCCGAGAACTTACCACCAAGGACTGTGGCAATGCTAATCAGGCGTTCGACCTGAACCTTTTCTGCCTCAGTTTGGGTCTCAAGCGACTTCTCCAGTTGCTGGACCCGCTTCGCCAAGCCTTGGTTGTCTTCTGCAGAACACCCGAGCAAAAGTTCAGAATTGCAGACAGTCGAAGAAAGTTCAAAAGACTCGACAAGGGATACTTACTCTTCGACTGCTCAAGCGCAGCACGAAGTTGACTAGCCTCCTGCTCCAGACGAATGAAGCGGGTGGCTGTTTCCATCTGCTGACGATAGACGGGCTGCGGAAAAAGAAGTATAAATCTGTACCCGACTATTCTAGTCACGCACATCTTCGGGGGCTACTCCCATCGGGAGCGCTGTTCGCGCACCCGATACAAGAATTTGCAAGATAAGAAAGAAGATACTTACATGCTGGGTCAGATCAGCATCCACGGCAGTCGCATCAGCGGCACCATCCGGCCGGGTGGCCGTCGAAGGGTCCAGCACCGGAGGATCGTTCGCCTGTGGCGCCTCTTCAGTTGTACCAGTCGCATGCTCCGGGGCAGCAGACTGGTGTTCCTCCTCACGAGGCGAAACATGGACATTACCACCTTGATGGCTGCTTACAAAAGATTCAGAAAACACCCAAGGAACAAAAGAAGAAGCGAATCAGAAAGGTTCAGTCGCAGAAAGCTTACCTGTCAGCATCTTCACCATTGCTGCTCATGGAAGGAGACGGCATCCTCCAAAACCCCGCGGGAGGCGCGGAGTCCAGCGGAGTCGCTATCAGCGGGTTCACCGGCTCCTTCGGCACTGAAGAAGATCCGCTAGAGTCCTTCTCCTCTGCCGCCTCCTTCAAGGGAGACGTCGCCGCGGTGAAGTCGACGTTCTTCTGCTTACGCCGCTTCGCGGGTGGAGCCGTGTCCTCCTCTTCTTCCTCCTCCACTTCCTCGCTACGCGAGTAGGCAGGGGGAGGACTCTCTTCATCGCCGTCCTGCTCGGCAACGATTGCGGCTTCATCGTGAGCGCCATTCTCCATCAACGGAGGAAGGCTCACGTAGTTCTTACGATCCTGAAGAGCAGCAAGCAACAGTCGGAAAATCAGAAAAAAGACAGTCGAATGACACACAAAGAAGAAATCAAGATTCAAACACTTACCTCTGGGATCGGATTCGTCGAGCTGAACGGCACGACTGGGCAAGTCACGTTGCACGGGTCGGCGACCCGCAGACTGGTGATATTCCTCACCTTGATCGCGACCTGCGCATCGTCAACCGCCGGGTCGACTGCCATTTCCCACATCGGGAGAGGGCGTTGTTGAAGCGGCTGTACCCTCAGCCTATGGAACATGGCGATCAGCTGGATCCCGCCCGCTTCGCGTCCCATCGACTTCAACAACCCGCGAAGCAATACGTCAGCGGTTTGATCGACTCCTTATCCTCCGCCGACAGGGGGTGCGACCAGGCGTTGGTTTTCCTCAAGGGCCGATCAGCGGCGAAGTCGGGAGCCCGGCTTGGTTCCACTTGACGTAGAACCACTTCTTTCTCCAGTTTTGCACGGAGTCGGACTTCTTCATATGGAAGAAGACCGTGTCGCCACGAAGCTGGATGCCAAAACCGCCGACTGGGTATGCCTCTTTCGACTTACCCACCATCCGGCGCACCTGGAAGAGCGACTTCCAAAGTGCCCAGTGGGGTGCGATCCCCAGAAAGCATTCGCACAACACGATAAAGCTCGTGATGCTTAAGACGCTGTTGGGAGTCAGATCGTGGATCTGAATCCCATAGGCGTACAGAAGCCCACGGACGAAATCGTGAAGGGGGAACCCGAATCCCCGTGGAAGAAACTCCACGAAGCAGACGCGTTCCCCATTGCGGGGAGCAGGGATGGTATCCTTACCGGGCGCCCGCGTCGTCGCCGTGCTCTCCGGCGGCAGCAGCCCCTGCTGGCGGAGGTTGTCGAGCTCCGCCGCTCTGACTGAGGATTTGCCCCAGTCGCCTTCCACCTTCTTCATCCCGGCGTCGTCGCCGGCGGCGGAGGAGCTCTCAGTACCCTTACTCTCTTGTGGCCCATGTCGCCGGAGGGGAAAGGGGAGGATTTTTGGAAGCTTTTTCGCGAGGAACAGCGATGGCAAGAACTGGCGGCGAGGGAGAAGAATGAGGCTTGGTGAACTGCCCCTGCTGCTGCGGTGAAAATTATATACCGCGGGGCAGTTCATTTTGGCCGTCAATCGCGGAACTGCAAGGCGCCGCAAGGATCCTGCCGTCCACGTGTCGCACGAAGGACACATTGGTCGTGCTCCACTACGCACGGGAACCGAAGCATCATCATCACGCCGCGGAGTTTTCGCGCCCAACGGTCCATATTCAGCGGTCGCCGCTGTGACAGCGGGCCCACCATCGTCACGTCCCGTCGGGCGCAGAGCGTGTCGAGTCATGTCATCAAAAGCGTCATCCCTGACGTCATCATGGAAGTGTGTCAAGTAAGCCAAGCAATTGGCTGAGCATTCGACAGTCATTCGACTGAACCAAGTACGTTCGAACCAAACGTTCGAGTGGAATAAGACGAAGTAAGCTTTTTTAAAGCTGATGTTATGACTAGTAGGCCATCAAGGCTGAGTGAAGAGTAAGTCGAGCCAGGACAGTTTCGACTCGGACAAATTCGAGTCATCTGTTTACTCCCATCGGGAGCGGGCTTTTTCGACTGAGGGAAATTTGAGTTTAATCTCAATTGCAAGCAATTCAGCTTAATCTCGGGGGCTACTCCCATCGGGAGCGCTGTTCGCGCACCCGATGATTGTGGACAAGGGCAGTCGAAATGCTGCGACTCCGAAAGATCAAATCGGTGCACCCGAAGAATCAAGACAAGCTCACTCGAAGCAAGCTTCGACGATTCCATGTGGCGTGCCCTGAAAGGGGGAGTCCTCCACCCGACTCTACGATTCGACTGAGCACTCGGGGGCTACTGTCGTGGGGCTACCTTTCGGGTCCCCCACGGTGGTGGTACCTGGGTCACGCCAATGAAGGCCCGGCGAAGCCCAAGAAGGACACCGTGTGGCACAAGTAGTCGACTTAGGTCGGTGATGCTTTCCTTATCTTGTACGTGCAATCCGCACCGTCCACCCGAGACCCGGCCTGTAGTATAAAGGCCGGGAGGGTGCGCCGTCTAGGGCATCGAATCATTGAACATCGCATTGTAACCACCAATCGATAATTCCAGACAAGCAGGAGTAGGTCTTTACCTCAACTCGAGGGGCCGAACCTGGGTAAAATCGCCCCCTGTTAGCCGTCGTGTTCACCAGCCTGATCTCTCTCTTTCTCCTTCAATCAACCCGGGGTATTCGACCTAGGGATTTGCCGAGTCACAAGCTCGTCACAAGGGATTGGTTCACCTTCCACTATCGGAATCGTTTGGGGCGGATTCCGGAGCCCTTTACAACTTCTCTTGGGGCACACACCCACAACTCAATTGGGGGCTCCCAAATCCGTGCCGAAGCTTCACAACTCGAAGTCTTCGCGGCACCTCCAACCGTCTAGGGTACACGATGCATCCAAGAGGCAACAAGCTCTTGGGAACACAATGCACCCAAGAGTAACAATCTTCTCAACCTTCAACTTCACGTATCACCGTGGAGAGAGCAACCCGATGCAACAAATGCAAAAAGGCAAGAGCACACAAAGTGCTCAAATCCTTCACTCCCAAATTCCAACCAAGCAACAAATGCTTTGGGGGGAATAAGAGAGGAAGAACAAAGAGGAGAAACACCAAGAACTCCAAGATTTAGATCCAAAGAGTTCCCCTCACTTAGAGGAGAAATTGATCGGTGGAAATGTGGATCTAAACCTCCTCTCTCTTTTCCCTCAAAAAGTAGCAAGAAGTATTGGAGGGATTGAGAGATCTCAAGCTCAAGAAGATGTAAACAATGGGGGAAAAATGAGCTCAAAGAATGGACCAAAGTTGGAGACCAAAAGGGGAAGAAGACCACTTAAAAGGGAGGCCAAAATATGGCCGTTGGGGCAAAAATCGCGAGGCTGCGCAGGGGAGGCCGGCCTGGCCGGCCTGGCCCGGCCATCATGGCCGGCTGGGCAACAGAGGAGCCCCGGCCATGCCCCCGGTCATGAGGCCGGCCTGGCTGGGCAGATGGCTGGGGAGGGCTGCTTCCCTTTTTTCGATTTTTCTGTCTTGAAAATTCGAACGAACCGAAAACGCAATAACTTTCGCATACGAACTCCGTTTTCGATAATCTTGGACTCGTTGGAATCGTCACAATGAGCACAACAAGAATATTCAGAGAAACATCATAGTCCAAGAATATATTATAAAAATAAATGGGGAAAGGTAAAAGCTCCCATTTGCAAATCGGAAATGCAATAACTTTCACCCACGAACTCCGTTTTCGATAATCTTGGACTCGTTGGAATCGTCATAACGAGCACAACAAGATTATGAAGAGAAACATCATAGTCCAAGAAAATATTATAAAACCAAATGGGGAAAGTTGAAAACTCATTTTCGCAAACCGGAAAATCCGAAACTTTTGCAATTGACGTCCGAATGAAGTAAAACCAATTTTGTTGGAAAGAGGACAACAAAAGCAACCTTTGAAAATGGCAAACAAGCAATGGAGATTGTGCGGAGGGTTGGAAGAGTGAACCCTTCCACACGGAAGAACCGGCAAAATCTCCAAAACCGAAAATGCAAAATAAGACGCATATGAAAACGGTTTACGGTGAACTTAGCCTTGTCATGACAAGCACGACAAGCATCAAGACCACACTACGATAAGATCTAAATAAGAACCAATAAAGATGATTGTAAGGATGCAAGGATGCAAAGGTTTGAGCTCTCCACGAACGATACGATCACGATACTCGGTCGAGAGCCCCTCTTGATAGTACGGCTATCTATCCTATAACCCGGTCTCTCAACTAACATCATAAGACCGATAAAATAAAAGCCCTAGCAAGATCATACCTTTGCCTTGCGCATTAATCCACTTGAGGTCGATGAAGACGATCTTCATCTCCTCAAGACGAACCACCTTTCTTGATTGCGCTTTGCTTGGTGAAGATTCACCAACATGGCTCCCCCATACACCAAGATGGGAGGAGCACCTCTTCGGCATATCTTCACTTGGTCTTTATCTTGATGACGAACACCTTGGCCTTGATCAACAAATGATCTTCTTCCCTTAACCTTGACTCCAACACATGGAGAACAAGCAAGACCTTGACTCCAACAAATGGAGACAAGCAAGCAAATGGACAACCTACAAATATAGCTCAATGCAAATATTAGTCCATAGAGATTGTCATTAATTACCAAAAACATGCATGGGGGCAACCATGCACTTTCACCATTGAGGATCATGCGGTTGCGGGATGGCGGTGGAGGCGACGTGGGAGCGGAGATTGCATCACCCGAGGTGGACGTCGAAGAGCTGACGCCAATGGTAATAGTTGTGGGAGCTAAGATCTAGGGTTATAGGAATATAGGGGCTAATATCGGAGATGGTATCGGTGAAGGAGAAGGCTGGAGGTGTTGGTGGAGCTGAAGAGAGGGTAGAGGAGGAGGTTGCCGTGGCGGCGGCATTGGCGGCGGCGACTTTGGCGGCGGCGAGAGTAGCCCGCCGCTCGAAGTAGCCGGGCGGAGGTGGCGGGGGCGGTTTGGGTGGAGGGGCCATACCCTAGGATCGGTAGTCTGATACTATGAAAGATTGAATAGAACGATAATTGATAGATCGTATTGTGCCACCGCATATGTGTTTATATAGGTGTTTACAGAACCGACTTTGGCTATTAGAGTCCTATTGCAACATGTAAACTTGAGAGGCAAGTAATAGTCTAACACAATCTATCAGGACAGTGCTATTAAAACGCGTACTTTCAATTAGATTAGTTATTATATGTTATGTCCAAGGAAGCTGGTGATCAACTGTTATTTTATTGTTCAGTTTCCTATAAACAACGCAACTACTATTCGAATGACAAATAAAGCTTGTCATGATGGTTTTCCCTCAAAAAATAAAAACAAACGCTTCCGCTGAGGCAAGTATCTGATGGAAACCGGTGAAAACCATGAAATAAATCATTTTTAAAAGTTCTAACAAAATGCATTACGTTGGGAAGGTAGAATTCTATAGGTGTGCAAATTTGCAAGTTGAAACTCAATAATGTTTAAGACCTATAAAATTGAAAATTTTAGCAACGAATAGTTGGTAGAAACTAGCTTTCAGTGAAAAACAGGCGAAATAATTTGTCTTTCATAGCTCCTAAACAATTTTGTGTTTCAGCTTGCAAATTTCTATGTCTATAAAACTCTGCCTTCGTGACATAATGCAATTTTGTTAACAATTTTTTAGAACGTTAAACATAATTTTTTCGTGATTTTCATCGGTTTTCACTGAAAGTTTGTTTCAGCAACATGATCCGGCATTTGCAAAAAATAATTCTTTTTTTAACAATATAATCTGCGCACCCAGCTCATTTCGGCCGTCCACCTGTTCCTAAGCCCAGTCCAACTGGCCCAACCTGAGCAGTCCACTTCCACTGTCCCATTACAAAGGCCCACCACGATAATATTTCTTGCTTCCCAAGACGAAGACCCAACACCCAGCACACAAAGCCCGGACTGGCCTCCTCTTCCTCCTCCTCCACCTCACAACTCGCCAAAGCCAAACCCAAACCCGATTCTCCCACCAGCCAGAGCGCGTTCGCCGCCGCCGCCACCGGTGCTGACGGCGTCATCCCCTTCGAGGGAGCGAGTACCTCTCCGTCGCGGCCACCCTCCCGCGCTCCTCCGTTCCCCCCTCGCGGGCCGCGCAGCGCCTGCCTCGCGACGAGACGAATCGTGCCCGGCCTAGGGTTTCCGCTGCCGCCGCCACCGCCGCCGGAGAGGGGAGGAACAAAATCTGAGCGATAATATGGTACGTGCGCAGTTTTTCGATCTGTTTCTCGATTTGATCCCTGCTGCGGTTTTATTTATGAACCGCGTCGCTGATGATGCTCTGCTGCTGGTTCGGCAGGCCGGAAGGCTCCTAGCGAACCTCCTCGTCATGGGCGGCACCGTCGTGGGCAGGGCGGTCGTCCAGGCCTACCGCCAAGCCATCGTCAGTGAGTGCTCTGCTCTCTCCCCCTCCCCCCTCCGCCGATGCTCTCTGTTAAGGTTGCTTGCCTTCACTGCCCGTGACAATGCGAATCCATGGCCGTATTTGCTTGCTGCGTATTGGTGGGGGTGGTAATTGGCCGTGGTTACAGGACTTTTCAGATCTTTCTAGATGAGTAATGTCCAGCTTACGGTGTGTCGGTGTCTTGAGTCGAAAAGGGGCTTTTTTTTTTTATTCTTGTTGAACATCTGGTGAAATGATGGTAGTAGGCGTTGTATTTCTCTATTGTAGGCATAATCGGCATAGTCTGGAATGCTACCTGGTTAAAATGTAGATAAACGATACTAAAAAGTTTGTTATTTAACAATCATGTGTTAATTTTCCCTTGTATGTTTGTTTCTGCAATTATGGTATTTAGTAGTACATATCATCTAGTATCAAAGAAGGCACATGGGGATTCATTTAGCATTGTCAATAATGATTTGATTAAATCAGTTCAATCGCGATTCATCTTTGCTTCATTAGATCCTGTTTGGAATGGTTTCTTGTGAAATTTCTGCACAGTTATTCGTGTATTTCCTGCATCACAGACATAGCCCGAGTCCTTAGATCAAGTGCCCTTGTTTGCCTATCTATGCTGTACAGTAGTTTAACCATATCCTGCATGCGCCACGGTTCTGATGTAATTATAATTGCCAACTTGGAGATTGGTTTTTCCTCTGGTTGCTTAGATAGATAGGAACATCTGCCTGACCAGTTGCCTCTGCAACATGCAATTTTCTGGATGCAACTAATCTCCTGATTTTGTCGTATAGATGCAAATAGTAGCGGAGCTGCCCAGGAAGTTGTGAATGGTATTCGAAGGGCTAGCAAGGCCATGACTGAGCAAGAAGCCCGGCAAATATTGGGTATCAGTGAAAAGACGAGTTGGGAGGAGATCCTGCAGGTGCGTGTGACAATATACACCGATTCTCTTGATATCTTCTAGCAACTGTTAATTATTCTTTATGATATCCGTATAAATTAAGGCTTATTTCCATGGTCTTAAAGCTGATGTGATACTAAATAGCAGAAGTATTGCACAATGTCAACACCATGTAGTAGGATGTCATCTATTTGTCCTGTATCAACAGTTTGCTAGAACCACATATATAGCCATTTGCTCCACACAAGCTGATGATAGATTTCTCCCGTTGAAACATTTTGCAGAAGTACGATACAATGTTTCAGAAGAATGCCAAAAGCGGAAGCTTTTATCTCCAGTCGAAGGTCCATCGAGCCAAAGAATGTCTGGAATCCGTATATGGTAATAAGCCTGACATGACAAACTGAGACGGCCTAGGTCCCATTTGTTCTAATCCATCCATCGACTTGTCGATGCGGACAGAGATGGCTGTTCTATCTGAGTTTTGTTGGGGTGTTGTGCGTCAGGTTAATTGTGGTTGTAACATGAATTTGTTCGACTCAGACTCGAATAATATATTCAACAAGGAAGATACACAGTTTGATTTGATTTTTAGCTGGTGCGTTTTGTCTGCTTGCAAACCCAGATGCTAAAATCTTGGTACCCACTGTGTTTTGGTCTCAGATAATATTTGACTAGAGGCTGGGGCGCCCCTTGGGGCGCCTCCTAGCAGGTAAGGAGCGGCCCAATCACTGTCCAATACACAAACTTACACAACTCATACAACCTAAAATTTGTGCACACAAATAAATTATCTTCAATGAAGTAAAACAACCATGTGGTCGGTGAAGCAAAAAGTACACTTTGGTAATGCAAAAAAGGAAAAGTAGACATTGTGCAATTAGGCACAAACAAATGTTTGAGAGATAATTATCACCAAGCTAATGTCAGTTTACAAAGTTTTAAAACAAGCTGCACTCTCATAGTTTATTCCACGTTCGGCCTTAGCAGATACCCAGTACAGGTCACATATACCTTCAATATATAAATTAGCAGTGAGTAGATCATGAACCATCAGATTTGTCATGTCACCATTGATATCAACCTGAGGATAGAGTATGTGATCTCATGCCAATACTTTCTAGAGATTCAAAGCATCAACGGTACATATGAATAGAAATGCACCTGCCATGAGTTAATAATAAGTTAATAACAGCCGAAATAATAGAAGTTAAGATGCAACATTATCTGAAATTGACATAATCCAACCATAAAAATTTCTGGAATGCAAATCTCCAAACATGGAGACCGTGACGACCCTTTTAGTTCCTGTCACATCATAGTTCACAGGTGTCCATTCTTGTTTTGCATTGAAAGATTATATGGCAACCGAAATAGAGGCATGCATTAGTGGACCAACACTTCTAATTAAAGTTTCCGTGCCGAATGACAGCAACATAAGGGAAGAAAAAGCTACGCATGATATGAAAGATTAAAGAGCTTGTTTTTACATGTATAAGAGCTTGTTTTTTCATGTATGTGGTCCTATTGTTCATCGGTGGAAATTGCAACAAAATCGAGTAACTAATGGTTGAACATTTTTTAAAGTCAAATCTCACTTATTGTCATTTCACTAAAACCCAACCAGCTTGACATGTATCATGTCGCATCATGGAAAACAGAAGCAGTTTCACCACTACTGAACTTGTGCTTGATAATAGACATTGAGCGTTGACGTATCCAAAAATTGTAACTGGAATTATACGCTAGCAAACATTAATTGCAGATTAGAAACTGGGTACATACAAGAAATATCCACAACATAATAAATGGTCTAAAATATATTGCATTGAGAAAATCCCAATGTAAATGGCTTAATATATTTAGAACAGGGAGTTTTCTATCTATGATCCCAATAACACCTATGAGTGCCTCTGTGTATCATGTACCAAACCAGATATGTACCGCACTAAGCCAGCTAGGCTACTATGAGCTGTGAAGAATTGATAAAAGAAATAACAATTACTTGCAAGTAACTTTGGTGAGTAAGGACAGAGGGGGACTGAACACTGAAGCAATAGCTAAGTGAAACAGAGGTTAACACTGCATATATTTAATAAAATACTGTAGAACTGAAGATATAAAAATGTGAGCATAACTAAACAATCAATTGTCTGGAAAAAAACCGCAGATGCCATGCTTTGTGTAACACACATGTCTTAGTAGGCATGGAGAAAAGCATATCCGTATTTAGAGTTGCAAGTAAATACAAGAAACATGAGAATTATTGCAGACTGTTGATCCAAAGTCATACAAAAAAATCTCGAGAACTAATGGATTTTTGTGTGGCTTAGTCTCATAGCTGTACTTGAAGGCATAACTCTGGTGGAGTAAATTATCAAATACCTGCAGATCCATACAGCTTGTGTCACTGAGATGACAGGCTTGTGATGGCAACTGAAGAGAAGTCAGTTAGGCGGCATGGTAGGGACAGATCGATCTACCAGAGAAATCCACCATGATTACTTGTGCCCTGTAAATTATTGATCATATACCAATACAAATATTTTATTTGTTCTTTCATTTGAAGGAAGTGAAGAGACAATTAGAAAACTAATGCAAGACAACACGGAAAAGAACTATCATTGCCTGAAGTAGAAAGTAATTCAACATGCAGGAAGTTTGAGTCGCTAAATCATTGCAACTGTCCATTTGAGTGCTTGGGACATGATTCATTCAATACATTATGAGGATATAATTTCAATCAGTTGTAGAGAAGAACTAAGTTGTCCAGTATAGAAAAAAATCTCCACTTAATGAAAGAGCACAACTTACCTTCAGTGGAAGATGCGAGCATGAGGGGATGATGAACCTTGGCCTACAAAAAATAAATAGAGGCATGAAAACATGGACAAGCTGCCAAATGTAAATACGAAATCTCCCCTTGATGAAACACAACAATTTACCTTCAGTGGGAGATGCAAGCATTAGCGGAACTGGGGAAGATGAACCGTGACCTATCAGGAATGACAGAGGCAACAAACATGAACAAGCTGCCAAATATAAATACGAAGTATTCAGTTAATGGAACACCACAACTTACCTACTGCAAGAACTGCAGGAATGCAGGATAGGGGAAGAAATTGTTGGGTGAGGTGGACTGTGGGGCCCACTGTCAACCCCGTAATTTTTTTTAGAAATTAAATAAAATCAAAAGTCAACTCGATGCCCGTTCGGCACCCAGGCTGAAGCTGCCGGACTTCGCCACGGCGCCGCCGCGCTCCTCTCCGCGCCGCCCCCTTCCGCGCCACGCCGCCGCCTCCCGCGTTCCTCTACGCGCTGCGCCGCTGCCTCCTCAAGGACGCCGCGAGGGCCCCGCTCTTCACCGTGCGCCGCAGGAGGAGGCTCAGCTGGGAGGCCGTCTGCTCGCTAGCCGCGCGCCCGCCTGCTTGCTGGACGCGCCGTGCTGGCTGCCGCCGTGCCTGCTCGCTGGCTGCGCCTCATCGTCCGACCGTGTAGGAGACGGCGGACGCGCGGGGCGAGCTCCGCGGCAGGCGACGGCGGACGCGGGGGCTTCGCCCCAGCCAGGCTCGACCCACGGCGGACTTCGCCCCGGACGTAGGGGCCATCACGCGCGGCGACGTGTGCTCCGGCGCCGCAGGCCACTAGAGCATGTGGAGCACGACAGGGGCCTTCTCTCGTGCTGCTTCTCGCGAGCGCCGGAGCTGGCCACGGAGGGCTCCGCGTCGACCCGGCGAGCTGGCCACGGGGGCTCCATGGCGACCCGGCGAGCTGACCACGGGGAGCTTCGCGGCGGCGGGCGCGGGCGGGGGCCTAATCAACGCTGCGTCTTATTTTTTGGGTTTTGATTTTTTTATGGGGTTGACAGTGGGCCCCGCAGTCCACCTCACCCAACAATTTCTTTTCTCAGATTTTTCTTTTTTTATTGTCCTGACAAGTGGGGCCCACTGTCAGTTTTGGTGAACAATTAGTGGTTATTGCGAAAAACGAAATTCAATGTGGTACTTTTTTGCAATTCAAACCAAAATTGGTAGTTTTGAGAATTTTAAGCTGAAAAGTGGTAGTTCTATGCTATCAACTCGAAGTGCAAGATGGAGAGGGTTCATAGCGCCTAGGGATGGCAATGGGTACCCTGTACCCGCATACTCTGCGGGTAAAAACCCTATTAGGGTAAGGATTTGGGACTACAAAATACCCATGGGTATATAAATAGGAAAATCTTATGCCCATCGGGCAGAGCGGGTACGGGCATGGGATTGCATAACCCATACCCGCGTGCCCTTGTACCCATATAAATTATGTCAAGTGGGGCTTACTTTAATTAAACCTAACCTAATTTTCTATTCACGCATATGCACTAGGCAGGTCAACTTAAGGATTGTCACGATCGATCGGACAATATACATACAAGCTTCAACTATGTCCCATAATCTCGTGATCTAAAGGAGTAAATGATGCTAGATTAAATCCCTAATAGGTAATCGTTGCATTTCATACGCAGATACGCTGCGTCGCATCTCTCCATACGCAGATTGAGTTTATGAATTTAATAGTATAGACAATGTGTTGTTGTTTATTACTACGTATGGTCACATTATCTCAGTTTTTTTTTCTCAATTGATATGTGTTGAAAATGTGGGTATTTTTACCCGCGGGTATCCCTTTACCCTATCGGGTGAAGGGTATGGGAAAAAATTGTACCCGCTTACGGGTATGGGTACGAGTGATGGGCAAGTTCGGAAGGCACGGGCAAGGGTATGGGATGGCTCCACCCGCACCCATACCCTGCGGGTGCCATCCCTAATAGCGCCGCCAACGTACCTCGCGGATGAATAGGGCGGCCGGGGGAGAAGAGACGGGGAAGGGTAGGCTGCGAGCACGATGGCGGCGGCGCCATGAACGGATCGCCCACCCCCACCCACATGCGCAGGCGAAGAGGCCGGAAATGCGGAGGACGGCGAGAGGGTGGGGCAGATGAGGCGGACCTCGCCGGCGTCGGTGTGCCGCTTCCCCGCTTTTCCAAACGTGGTCCGGTGCGTGGGTGGGAGGACGTACTGACCCCCGCTCGTTGTTTCCCATCGTCGGCTACCCGCTCTCCGCTGCTATCCCCGGCAGCCGCCGCCGCCGCAAGGAAGAGTGGGATGGGAGAGATTTTTGGTACGGTTTCAGGAGGGAGTAGCCGAAGTTTCGCTCACCCGCCGCTTGCAGTACAAACTGTACGAGCGGAAGTACATCGCGTTGCTTGCCGCAGCACACAACCAACCAGCACGCACCAGACTTGCCAATCACCAACCAGCGGGCAGCAAAACAGGCCAATCACCATCGTGGACAGCGCGAGAAGGCTCGCTAGGGGGTCTCACTTAACCTTTCTTAAGACTAGTCACAATGCAAAGTAACATAAACTAGTATCATGCATATGATACTAGTCTATGTTACTACCTCCATAATGGGTAGTATCATATTTATAGTATCATGAGGCATTGCATTTATTAGAGTGTAGAGTCATTGTGTCTTGAAATCCGTTATATTACGGTATCATATCATGATACTACTACTTCCTCTTTCTTCATTTATTGTTGTGCCACATCATCTTTTTATCAACGTGGCATCTATGATACTACTTATGTTACCCCCATTGGGGCTAGTCTAATTGTTGTAACAACTTGTGTTTTGGATTCAGTTTCCCAGATTCCCCATTCGATCGCTCATGATTCTAAAACACGATTGTAGAGGTAGCTATTGTCCCCGAAACACAAACTTTGCTCTGTAAAAACACCAAGTTATGCTGATTGGGCGAAAAAGCGGGCGGTAGCTAGTTGACATGATTCCAAGGATATGATCTCTAGAACTGTTCCAAAGCAGCATTGTGAACATTAGCTAAGGCTTTCCCTGGATTGAGCAGATGAGAAAGGGCCGTCTTTATGTATAGATTGCTGCTCTGGCCTCTGCCTGGAACCGTAACCATAAGGCCCCGCTTGGATCGTCGTTTCCCGGCCGGAAAACGTCGGGAGGAAATAAGGAGGTCCGTATAATTTACTCGTCACGGCCGGTAGGAAATTACGGAGCGGACAATAAACCTACATTCCAAGCGGGGCCTAAGGCCAGATTCTTCTCCACATATGCAGGAAGAATTAAGGATTACTTCCTTATACAAGAATTGTAAACTACATGCCCAATCAAAATGGAGCATCACACGTGGTTCCAATGTTTCGTTTTAAAATTATTTCTGGCACCACTAGAATGAACAAAACTTATGAAGTCGTCATATCCATGTTGGAATGAGTGTCATATCCATGTTGGAATGAGTTTGGCTGGAATTGTTTTGGAGGAAATTTGGAGGAAATTTGGAGAAGGTTAGATCGTTGCAAATGCCTGTTCAGCAAAATACGTTAAACAAAGTAAATAAATATTTATTGCCTAATTTTATGTTTATTGAAAGTTTGAGCCTGTATCAGATAAGAAAGTACCACCACTTCTCTATTTGGAAAAGTGACAGATTATTATGTGAACCAGATTCTTTATGTGCTAGAGTTTTGCGAGAAAAATATAACCCCGATGGCAAATTATTAAAAGCTAAAATGAAGAGTGGAGCTTCCTTCACTTGGCAGAGTATGTTGGATGAAATTCAAACTTTTAACAGAGGTTGTATTTGGTGTGTTGGGGATGGATAAAAAATAGATATCTTTACTACTCCATGGATACCTAATAGTCCGGATGGGATGGTATTAAGACCAAGACATAATATTGTTCTCTCAAAGGTTGGCGATCTAATTGGTGCAATTACTGGTGCATTAGATTCCAAGCTCGTCAGGGAAAACTTTCTGTCTACTGATGCAAACAATATCCTCTCATCAATTGGTATGGAGGATTTTGTAGCATGGAGAATTGGAGATACACTAAGAATTCCCAGTTTATTGTCAGATCAACGTACCATGGTGAGTGAAACATCAATTTGATGAGAAGGAGAGAAATCTACATGTTGCGGGACAATCATCCATAAATAAGGTGTGCTACATCTTGTGGAAAAATATGGTATCGGCAAATGTATAGGTTTTTTTCGCATTGAAACCATTGCATAACTTTCTTGCTACGGGACTTTAGCTAACAGACATGTGCCGGTTTCAAGCCAATGTTTCCGGTGTATTGTACATTGTGAAGATATTAAACATGTATTGTTTGGCTGGGACCATGCAGTTGAGGTTTGAAGAAAGTTGGGGATAGCTGAAAAGAGAGAAGATGCTATGCAATTTTATTTTTTAGATCAAAATGCTATGCAAGTTGATAGAGCGGTACTCGAGGAAACGAAGCCGGATATAATTACATAAACCAAAAGCTTGGGGGAGAAGACATGTAGTCTAATATTTATTCTGTTGCATTCCATATTTCCATGCATACATATACGCGTATACTCAATCACAAATTACAACAACATTCCAGGTACGAGTCAACAGAGCGGTCAGCTCTGTCAGCAATTAAAACTTGATATAAGCAAAAAAAAAAAAGATATAAACCGATACAAGCTTACTGGATAATAACAGGAAAAATATACTATCTGGCTCGTTCTTCTCCCTCTCGCGTGCGGCGCTGAAACCGTACGCAATCTCTTAACCCACAGTCCCAGTGTCACGTGTTACGGGGAGCACTGCAAAACTGGGGCACAGCTCTGCGCCCTGAGCTGTTCATAGAACAGGTTGATGAACTCCTCCGCCCTGTAGTCCACGTCAAGCTCAAGCCCATAGCACGCCCACCCATCAGCCTCGTCTTCCTTCTCCTCCGCAACGAGCTCATCCTTCTCTGCCACTGCCGGTGACCCGTACGAGGTCCCAAGGGAGGTGACAAAGCAGGAACAGCCGGACGCACCGTGCTTCAACCGTGATCGGAGCCTCTTGGTCGCGAGGAACCTGGGGCTAGGGCTGTCGCTGAATGAGAATTCATGCCCCGCTAGCGCACGAGGTGGCCAGTATGGCGCCATGTGCTTCTTGCTGATCTTGCCTTGGTAAGAGGATACGACGGCGCCGAGGGTTCGCCTCGCCGCCCTGCAAACGAGCCGGCGGCGGCTCATGAAGAGGTACTTGAGGTAGTCTGCGGCGACGGCGAGGAGGCGGCGCAGACGCCTCCCTACCTTGGAGCTAGAGCGCCGGCGCGGACCTTCTTCCATGGCGCCGTCGCGCGAGGAAGTCGATGGATCTTCTTGATAGGGTTTTTTTCTCTGCGTACATGCATAAGGTAGCTTGTGTGATAGCAAGAGAGGAATTTATGTCCTGAAAGTGTCCTTGCTTCGACAGGCTTTTATAGCTTAACCTAGTTGAGCACTAGCGATCGATCGATCGATCGAGAGAGAAATGAAAGTCATAGGTATAACAGTGGAGGCAGAATTTCGGGGCAAGAAAGGCTAATTTAGGTGTGCCGGGGAAGCTTTTTTGTTTTGTCTATCTATTTTGTGATCAATTTGTATAGGTCAGTGTCACGCCTGTGACGTCAACGCCTAATGTCGTCACCCACCTGTCAGAGGAGGAGTTGCTTCCAGGGCCAAGACGCACGCAACGCGTGCGCCAGCGGAGCACAAGGTTGGACCCCAAGGTCTGGGACCTTAAGTAGCAGCGATCCCGAAGGATGCGGCATCGAATGACCAAATACTTGAACCCTCTCTCTGTTTTCCCCTAAACTGTATCCCACCTATCTCTCTCTCTGAACTTGTCTTTCTTCTCCACCAAGTTGTATCCTGAATCTGGATCTGAATCAAGAGGTGTAGTTGGGTCGTAACATTTGGTATCTAGAGCCAGGGCCGATTCGGGAGGCGGAGATGGAGGAACTGACGGCGGCGGTGAGGGCGTTGACCGCGACGGTCGGTTCGGTGAAGACTACCGTCGATGATTCGCAGAGCATCCTCAAGGACATGGTGGCGTGGAAGCCACAGGTGGACGGCGCGTTGCAGGAGTTGCGCGGGGACATCGACACTCTGCGGCAACAGCTCGGGCGGGTGGCGCTCAACCCGATCTTAAGCGTCGATCCGGCGACGCTGATTCCACATTCCGCGGCGTCGACTACCTTCGAAGCCGGCGCGACCCGGTGGCCACCGTGTTTTCCAGAATCATCGGGGGTTGTCGGCAGGGGAGGTGCCCCTCACGACACCTCCGGTCAAGGGTACGTTACCAAACCCAGATCCTTACACCGATTCGGGCGCGTTCATGCATCGGGGTAGTTCGAGTTCGTCCGGGAACTTGGGGCCAAGGCCTAAGCTCAATTTCCCAGTGTTCATAGGGGAACGGCCAAAATCATGGAAGAAACAGTGTGAGTCATATTTCCGTGTGTGTGGAGTAGCCTCAGAGCATTGGGTGGACACTGCGACCATGCATTTTGCTGGAGCAGCGCAGTTGTGGCTGGAGAATTGTGGCATAGAGGTGGAGAGATTGGTGTGGGAGGAGTTGTGTGGGTTGGTGTGTGACCAGTTTGGACGGGACGAGTTCCAGAAGCTGCTTAGGAAGTTGTTTCACATGAAACAGACTGGAACCGTGAGTGAGTACATCCAGGAGTTCATGGAAGTTATGCATGCTCTCAAGGCTCATTCGCGGGTGTGGGATCCAGAGTTGTTTCCATCGCATTTTGTTGATGGCCTGAAAGATGAAATTCGAGTTGTGGTTCTGGTGCATCAACCGAAAGATCTGGATGCTGCTGTTTCCCTCGCATTGTTGCAGGAAGAGGCGTGCGAAATCTGGCGAAAGCGGGAGCCCAGACGGCAGGATCCGCCGCTGTATCCCAAGACGGCGTACCGGTCGTCGACGAGTTCGTCGAGCAGTGGGGAGCGTTCGGGGCCGGCAACACCAATTTCCTCGAACGCGTACTCCACTCCTCGCGTGCCCAGTTCATCAGAGGACAAAAGAGGACAAGAAGCAGCTCGAGAGGCTACGCCAGCCCGGAGCGAGGATCGGGCGTCTGCTCTGAAGAGTTATCGGCGATCCCGCGGGCTATGTTTCATCTGCGGGGAGAAATGGGGGCCGGGACACAAGTGCTCGACCACAGTGCAGCTTCACGTGGTGCAGGAATTGTTGGATGCGATGGGGCTGGACCCATTGGGAGAGGTGCAGGACGAGGAGCCGGAGGTTGCGGAAGCGCTAGCCATATCACAAGCAGCTGTGACAGGAACAGAGGCACCAAGCACTTTCAGACTGGTTGGTCAAATTCAGAAGAGACAAGTGCTTATGTTGATCGATTCAGGCAGTTCGCATTGTTTCGTCAACGAACAAGTGGCTGGGGAGTTGCAGGGAACTGAACAGGCAATCAAGCCGGTACAGGTCAAGATTGCTGATGGAGGTTTACTTACCTGTGACAAGGAGATCATCAATTGTGAATGGTGGTGTCAGGGAGCTACTTTTCGCTCCAATCTGAAGGTGTTACCGCTTGGGGGATATGATGTGATTATAGGCATGGACTGGCTGCAATCCCATAATCCAATGGGAATAGATTGGGTGGGCAAACGACTGGCCTTCTGGGAGCAAGGAAAAATGGTGCAGCTACAAGGTGTGCAAGCCAGAATTGGGAGTAGTCAGGAAATTCAACCTCAAGCTTTGCTAAACCTGCTGCAGTACACTGGAGTAGAAGAAGTGGTGGAGCTTTTCAGTGTTGAGAACCCAGAGGAATCTGCCCCAGAACAGAGTCCTATACCTGATTCTATCAACAAGGTGCTCTCTGAATTTGAGGCAGTGTTCTCTGAACCTACTGGTTTGCCACCAGCTAGGCAATTCGACCATGCTATTCCACTTCTACCAGGAGCAAAGCCAGTGAATCTGCGACCGTACCGGTATAGTCCAGCACAAAAGGACGAGATTGAGAGGCAGGTCAAGGAAATGTTGCGACAAGGGATTATCAAGCCCAGCTGCAGCCCTTTTGGATCTCCAGTTTTGTTGGTTATGAAGAAGGATAGAACCTGGCGGTTCTGTATTGACTACCGGCATCTGAACCTGATAACAGTCAAAAACAGATACCCTTTACCTATTATTGAGGAGCTGATTGATGAGTTAGCAGGAGCCAGGTGGTTCACCAGCCTAGATTTGCGGGCTGGGTACCATCAAATTCGTATGCAGCCAGGCGATGAGGAGAAGACTGCTTTCAAAACACACAACGGGCACTTTGAGTTCAGAGTCATGGCCTTTGGCCTAACTGGCGCTCCTGCTACATTCCAGAACACAATGAACACCATACTTGCACCACTATTGCGTAAAGGAGTCCTGGTTTTCATTGACGATATATTGGTGTATAGCAAGACCGAGGAGGAACATGCTCAACTCCTACGACAAGTGCTGCGATTGCTGGATGAGCACCAATTGAAGGTCAAAAAGAGCAAGTGCACTTTTGCACAGCCAAGACTGGGCTATCTTGGCCATGTAATCAGCGGGGATGGCATAGCTACCGACCCCAAGAATATAGCTGCGGTCCAGAATTGGCCTAGACCCAAAAACGTGCGAGATGTCAGAGGAATTCTGGGTTTGGCGGGCTTCTACCGTAGGTTTGTCAAGGACTTCGGACTGATCAGCCGTCCCTTAACTGAACTGCTGCGGAAGGATCAGGAGTTCCAGTGGACCGACGCGACTGAGACGGCGTTCTGTCAGCTTAAGCGAGCACTGGTAACAGCACCTGTTCTGGCCATTCCTGACTTTACCAAACCTTTCGTGGTCGAGACTGATGCTTCTGATGGAGGTGTTGGAGCAGTGTTGTCTCAAGATGGGCATCCCATTTCCTATTTGAGTCGAGCACTAGGGCCGAAGAATCAAGGGCTGTCTGCTTACGAAAAGGAATTCTTGGCCATATTGTTGGCTGTTGATCACTGGAGGCCATATCTTCAGGTTCAGGAGTTTCTAATTCAGTCAGACCATCGTAGCCTGGCAAGTCTAGATGAGCAGAGGCTGCACACACCATGGCAACGAAAAGCCTTGACGAAATTACTTGGGTTACGGTACAAAATTGTGTACAAGCCTGGCAAAGAGAATGGAGCGGCAGATGCGTTGTCAAGGAAGATGAATACCTCTGAGCTAACAGTTGTGACTGTCTGCACTCCTAGTTGGATAACACAGGTTCTGCACAGCTATGAAACCGATGATTCAGTGCAAGCCCTGCTGACTAAGATTGCAGAGCAAGACCCAGCAGTCAGTGGCTTCTCGATACAGGATGGTCTAATCCGGAAGGAAGGACGGGTCTGGATTGGTCACGATGAGGACCTCAGAAGAACCATTTTGCGGTCAGTCCATGACAGTTCTATAGGAGGCCATTCTGGAGTCACGGCAACCTATCACAGATTACACCGCAACTTTGCTTGGAAAGGGATGAAGCGAACGGTGGAACAATACGTGGAGAATTGTGCAGTGTGCAAACAAGCAAAGCATGAGAGGGTCAAATACCCAGGGTTACTGCAGCCATTGATGGTGCCACCTAGTGCTTGGCATACTGTCACTCTTGATTTTATCGAAGGGCTGCCCAGATCAAAGTCCAACAACTGCATTATGGTGGTAGTGGATAAACTGACCAAGTATGCTCACTTTGTTGCCCTATCTCATCCTTTCACGGCGCAACAGGTAGCATCAGCCTTCATTGACAACATTTTCAAACTCCATAGCTTGCCGTCAGTGTTGGTTTCTGACCGCGACCCTATTTTCACAAGCCGTCTTTGGAGGGAGTTATTCAGTTTGGTGGGCACGGAATTGGCTATGAGTTCCTCACGCCATCCGCAGACTGATGGGCAAACCGAGAGGGTTAATCAGTGTCTTGAGACTTACCTTCGCTGCTTCGTGCATGCTTGCCCCAAGCAATGGCGGCACTGGTTACCATTGGCGGAATATTGGTACAATACGTCTTATCACTCGGCGATCCAGACTTCACCTTTTGAAGCCTTGTATGGAGATCCTCCTCGCCATTTCGGTATCATCGATTCCACGGTATGTCGATCCCCTGATCTGGCTTCATGGCTCAAGGAGCGTGCGTTGATGCAGGACCTGCTCAAGCAACATTTGTCCAGAGCTCGTCAAATTATGAAAGACAAAGCTGACCGACATCGCAGTGACCGTCAATTTTCGGTCGGAGACTGGGTGTTCCTCAAGGTGCAACCGTATGTGCAAAACTCAGTGGCTGACCGTGCTAGCCACAAATTGGCATTTCGCTATTTTGGTCCTTTCAGGGTGGAGGCACGTGCCGGGGAAGTCTCCTACAAGCTGCTTCTTTCGGAGCGGACACTGATTCATCCGGTGGTGCACGTATCGTTGCTGCGGCGAGCTCCCCCACCCACTGATCCTGAGCAAGTACGACTACCGCCTCCACCACCACCGGAGGAGGCGAACCACCATGGTGACGAGCCGGGCGCTATTCTGCAGCGACGTCAGTACCTGCGCGGATCCACGGCGCGCGCGCAAGTGTTGGTGCAGTGGACGTCGATGCCGGCGTCATTGGCGACATGGGAGGACGAAGCTCAGCTACGCTCGCGTTTTCCGACGGCACCGGCTTGGGGACAAGCCGGAACTGAAGGGGAGGACAATGTCACGCCTGTGACGTCAACGCCTAATGTCGTCACCCACCTGTCAGAGGAGGAGTTGCTTCCAGGGCCAAGACGCACGCAACGCGTGCGCCAGCGGAGCACAAGGTTGGACCCCAAGGTCTGGGACCTTAAGTAGCAGCGATCCCGAAGGATGCGGCATCGAATGACCAAATACTTGAACCCTCTCTCTGTTTTCCCCTGAACTGTATCCCACCTATCTCTCTCTCTGAACTTGTCTTTCTTCTCCACCAAGTTGTATCCTGAATCTGGATCTGAATCAAGAGGTGTAGTTGGGTCGTAACAGTCAGTGGCCAGGAGAAGTAGGCCATATGGAAAGTAGAAACTCTGATGATCAAAATGTAGGTGTTCCAAACCGAAAATGGAGAAGACACAAGATAAATAAAACGTTATTTCTTTCTACAAGGTAATAGAATTACTGAGATTAAAATACCAACAAAGATCACACTGTCAGTTTTCTTTTACAAAAAAAAAGTGCACGAATTGTCTTGACCATCACGATTGCGAGTACGCACAGCTACGCCCATTTTTCTTGCCCAAGCGACACACACTTGTCAGTACATGTCAAACCTTCACAATGCTGCACGCCATGCATGGCCCACACGCAGACCACTAGCTAGCATGCCATGAGGCCAGTGAGGAGTTACTTAAGGAGAAGATGCTGAAGAAGGGCCAGAAGACCAGGGTTCTATCCAGCTCGAATCGATTACTTAAGGAAGGAGCTGCTCGATATCGCATAAACTAAAGCACAATTGCATGCAGCTGCACACCGAGCTTAATCCCTACCTTTGCTTCTCACCGCTAACCGAAGCTATATTGTGCGCTGTATTCACTTACTAATCCAGAAACGATTTTTCTAGCGGTTATATACAACATAGGCGCCAGTCGTTTTTTCCATTCGGTTGTGTATGTAACATAGGCACGGATCTTGGAACGCTAAAAGGCCGTCGGATAAGGCAGGGACCCCAACGACAGTAGTGGAAAAATCCAGGTTGAAAACAAACTCTACAACTATGTTGGTGTCTCGGTCTTATCCCAGTTATCCATTTATGCTTCAAGATCTGTGCAGCCACTTGTCTACAACGTTAAAAAAACCTCAGGTATATTTTTTATCTTAAGTGCAAAAAGCACCTCCAACTTATCCACGACGAACAAGGGGTGACACCTGAGATGGTTCTATTGCGGGAATCTGGAGGAGTCTCTGCCGCCCCCACGCTCAACTTCCCTAGGAAGAGCAAAAGCTGGTCCCAGAAAATCTCGGTGGTGGAAGTTGAAGAGGCGAGGATATACCTGGACCAAATCAGAGTTTGTCGGGCCAGGGGCACACCATTCCTACCCTAGCCCATGCTTTTATCGCGCGACTCCTCTAACCTCTTCAATCGAGAAGCCATTGATGTTACACACAATTACTTTCCACACAATAGTCCTTCCAAATACTTCTTGCACACAATTATTTTACACATAAGTATTTGTACTTCTTGTTTGTTCTACACTCAATTGTTTGTGCTCCTGCCTTCCTTTCCTTTCTTTTTCTTCCTCTCTGTAGTTATTTCATTCATTTCTTTTCTCCCCTCAATTATTGTTCTCCTATAAGGGTCAAGGTGTGTGCAACTAGCTCATTATCGCAAGATAGGGCAATAAACAGTCTTCCTCCTCTGTTCAAGCCTTATTTATATATGTGGGGTATATGGTTGTCATACTTTCAAATTTTCATGCTGGTTGTGAGTAGTATCTTCAGGTGGATTATTTTACTTCAGGAGGATTCAGAGCATCTTCATCCTGGGTGACCGGCGGAGAAGGACCTGGAGGTCCTCCCTCTTCCGCGTCTCGTGGGTGATTAACTGATAAGGGGCAAGTCGATTGCATGAGGATGACATGCATGTCTCCTTGCTCTTCCACAGTTTGGAGGCAATCGTAGGAGCAGGACCTGGAGGTATCCTCCCTCTTCCACGGACCGGAGGCGATTGTCGTGGAGAATAGGGCGGCGGTGGGAGCTCCACTAGCCTGGAGCAGATGCTGTCAGTAGAGGAGCTCCTTCCAGAGCTACGGTGGAGGATCTCGGGGCAGAGGAGCTTGTCGTAGAGGAGCTCGTGATGGAGGCCGGTGGTGGAGGATCGCGTGAGTCATTGAGATCACGAGAATTTGAAAGTACATGACTTAAATGTAAAATCGACTTTAGTGAACTGAAATCTATTTCTTCAATGCGGCAAGTAATTAAGAACGAAGGGACTAGTTTCCATGGGGATTAGAGCTATCATTTTTTTGTCCCTGGGAGGAGAGGAACGAGCGGGTCTATGCACTATGGATGGAAATGTAGTTGTAGTGGCCTTTGGATGTATTATGTAATTTGATGGAGGGTAAAACTAAATTTGGACGATGGTGTAGAAATTGTTTTTGGGAGGGAGGGGGCTCATTCTTTTAATAATATAATATAGGATTTTTGAATTCTAATATGTTTATTATCCAAAAATTGTAATTATGGAATGTTTATTATACTTTTAGAAGTTTAATATGTTTGTATAAGAATTATGATCCGTACCAACACACGAATATCATGCTATTCCATATAATTTATATAGATAACTGGTCAAAGACTGCATCAAAGACTGTGCAAACAGAATGCGCCTTAAATTTTAGGATTGAGGAGCACTAATAAGTCTTCCATTCCAAAAAATTCGATAATACATGCACAATTAGTCGATCCAATTGTTCAAAACAATATAATTTGATGTGAATTCAAGGACGTGTCACTGTTAGAAAACTAAAAAATATGACAAGAGGGACTACCGGCATTCGGCAATTTGTCTAGTGTCTGAATTTTTAACGAGTGTTTTTTGAAAGACAATCAACAAAGAGTGAGACTCGAAAAAACACTAAAGATGGACACTTGCAAAAGGTTGTGGACATGTGTCCTCTTCGATCACGGTAGATGGGAAGGAGATGACACGACTTCTTTACCTAGTTTCCCCCAACCCACACTCGGCAAATATTTGCCCTTTTTCTCACCAGTTTTGTCGAGGAAAGTCTCCTTGTTCTTAAATTCTCTATCGAGTGCCTCCGAGAAACACTCGACAAAGCTTTGGGTAATTATTTATTTCCCTTTTTTAATTCTTTGTTGAGTATCTCACAGAGAAAGATAATTTTCATTTTCTGATTTTCTACCTTTTCTAGTGTTTTCTTTCCTTTTTTTCTTTTTTTCATATTTTCATATATTTAATGTCTTTCTTTATTGTTCCTTTTCATCATTTTATTTATTTCCTTTTATTCGATTTTTTTCCATATTTATATTCTATTCTTATATATCTAAAGTTCTAAACCCTATATCTAGGTTGTATATATCTAGGTTTTAGATCTAGATATAGGATTTATGGTCTATGGGTCAGATTATCGAAAATATTTTCGAGTAGCAGTCAAATACTACTACATAATAGTTAGATATGTTGAGAATTTCATTGGATTATGGTATTTTCCTGGATAATGTAAAGAGAAGAATTTTTTATTTCTTTTTTAGGACTAAAAATAAGGTTGTTTGTTTTTGAGAAAAAGTGAAAAGTGAAAGGCTGACTGGAGATGGGCTTTCGGCTCGTGTTCCCCAAAAGCCCAACTGGTAAGTTATACTGAACCCTAGCGGCACCCTCTGTTACCGAGGGGAAGCGACGCCGGCGCGGGCGGCGCAGCAGCCAGTGCAGCTTCGTCTCCGTCCGGCCGCCGGTTCAAGCGTGGTTTAGCAAGCGGGAGCTGGCCAGGTTTGCCCGAGCCCGCAGCTGCAGCCACCGACGCTCTCTCCCCTGGTGAGCTGCCGACCTCCCATTTGGTGTTCTCTTGCTATGCATCCCCACCGATGTATCCCACTGTCGTTCATTTGTAATTGGTGATTTGTAATATATTGTCCTGATTTTGTAGTATTGCGTAAACAAATATTGATTCAATTTGTTACTTCAACAAAAATGACATGAATTTTGTACAGACAACTGAACCCTAACCCTCCGCCGTCGCGCACTCTGTTTCCGGGAGAAGGGGCGCAGCGAGTGGAGCGTCATCTCAAGCACCGGGAGGTCACCAGGTTTGCCCCCTCAGATCATCCATCTCAGCTCTGAATCATGGAATGTGAATGGTAACTGGATTTCGGGTCGACTTGCAGATTCGTCATGTCGTCGTTCGCCGGTGTATCTGTCGTCACCGGCGGCAGGCTGTGCACCACGTCGGCCGTCGCCGCCGGCACGGACAGCGGATACCATCTGCTTGTGGTCAAAGACTACTCGCGTACTGTACAAGAAGTACCCAACGGAGAGGTCATCAGCACTCAGCCTTTCATGGTTGGAGGCCATAAATGGCGCATCTGTTACTGTCCTAACGGCATGGACCCGGGTTGTGCCAACTTCATTTCTATCTATCTTTCCCGTGCCGATGACGAAATGGAAGAGGCTGTGGAGGCCAAGTTCGAGTTTAGCTTCGTCGACCAGGTTGAGTATCAAAAGCCGCTGTACATTCGTGCATGTAAATCATGTAGCTTCTCCGTCAAAGGTCATTGCCGGGGCTATGCTGAGTTTACGAGGAGAGATTCCCTTGAACGATCAGGCAATCTGAAGGATGATTGTTTCACCATCCGGTGTGACATTATGGTTTGCAAGGATCTCGACGCCCACAATGTTGATGGCACCCTGTCTGAAATACACGAGCATTTTGACCATCTCCTTCAAAATAAGGTGGGTGCGGATGTGACATTCGAGGTCAGCGGTGAGACGTTTGCTGCACACCGGTGTGTGCTCGCAGCCCGATCAAAAGTCTTCATGGCACAGCTCTTTGGCCCCATGATGGAGGGTACTACGTCCAGTGTCATACAGATCATGGACATGGAAGCAGAAGTGTTTGCGGCGTTGCTTAGCTTCATCTACACAGATTCATTTCCTGAGATGGAGGAGGTTCGCATGGAGCCAAACGAAATGTGGAGGCGAAACTTGCTTGTGGCGGCAGACAGGTACGATCTCCAGCGGCTCAAGTTCATCTGTGAAAGGCGGTTGTCTGAGCACATAACCGTGAGCTCAGTGGCTTCCAATCTTGCTCTAGCTGAGCAGCACCACTGCCACAGGTTGAAGGAGGCATGCCTCAAGTTTATCCAAGCCCAATCCCCTGAGTGTCTGGAAAAGGTAATGGCGACTGATGATTGGGAGCATATGATCATGACCCATCCCTCCGTTCTGAATAAGTTAATTGGCATGCTTGTGTCCAATCAGAAGTAACACTGTGTATTTAGACCTGAAGTAGCAGTATTATGCATAAATGGGATGTGATCCTCTAGACTGGATAGATGGTAGTCTGTGTGTGTCTTGCTTTTGTTCCATTGTGTCGTTTGCTGAACCCGATCATATGGGCAAATAGGGTCTGTAATTTCAGGTGTAAGCGCCGACATTGTTCTGTGCAAGTAACTTAGCTAGTTGCTTGTTTGTGCATCGTTTCTATATTGTTGTTTTGTGCCTTCCCCTGTCATGTAAATTTTCATCCAATTTTTGCTGCTGGTCACACAGGCTGTAAGTCTACTTTTGTGTGGTTTGGGTCCATGTTTTGTGCCAGCGGGGGTTCGAATTGTTGAAGCTATCTTGGTTTGTTTGATCTGTTGACGTAGCTGTTGAGCATGGGATTCTTTATCCTGGTTTTCTTTCGCACAGCTAGACTGTTTTTCTGCCGAATCTAGTTATGTACCAGTTTCATCAGTGCTAAGTTTCTTTTGATTGTAGTGATTCTAGAGAAACATCTTCCAGTTTTGCTGTTACATTCTCTAAAATTTTGCATCCAGCTAAAGACAAATTCCAAATTTCTTCCCTGAGACTAGTCTCCATTTTGAAATATCTTCTCGCATTCTGTCAAACTTTCACAGCTTGTTTGATTGAAACTTAGAAAACGCTTGGTGAGGTGCCGGAGGGCGCTTGGCGTGTGTGCCTGATGCGAGCGGTCCGCCACAACCTCCTTTGCGATGTGCTTCACCACCCGCACAGCCTGCAGACATATCACCTCATTTGATCGATTCAGTCTTTGATGCATTCAGTCAGTAACTTGAGAGGCATTAAATTTAGTTTTATACGGACTAGTTCAAGCTTCAAAATTTAAACAAACATCAATATTCAAACATCCATCGATCAGCGTAAGCAGCAATCAGCACTGCATAGTTTACTGCCAGAATCTGTATTTTCAACCCCAGGCACGAATTTCAGTATTTTCCTGCGCTAACTAACTAAACACGACAGAATCCAGCCAAGTTGTTTCTTAGTTACTACTATTGTTGTGGATGCCAGCACTCTGTCGATTTTTCTTACATAAAGCTAATAAGAAATGACAAGGATGCACGATCACCATGTGGTCGAGCTCTTAGTAAAGTTCAAACATAAGGCAAAATAATCATTCTCGCTTCTGACAATATGGATGTGGTAGAGACAATGAATAATGGCGCATACTCACACGGGATAGCGGCGGCCATCTTTGACGGTTGCTTCACTTGGCCATAGAATTCCTAAAGATTGAGTTTGTTCACGAACTGAGGGAGAGTAATGCCATAGCGCATGAATTAGCTAGTCTAGCTAAAGTTTCAACTAAAGTTTCGAATCAATCGGTGTGGCTGGATGATCCCCCACCTAAGCTTAATACCTATTTTGGTTTCCGATGTAACTATTATTATTGATGAATAAACAGGTTTTGAGCTGTCAAAAAAAAAAAACGAGCTTTTTTTGAGGGAAAAACAGCCGTCACTTTATTAACTGGGTAAGTTTAACGGAATACAAAAAGGGTCTGGTGGGGTTTCCAAGCCAGACGTGACGACCAGTGTCTAGATATGCTGAGCTACGGGCAAGGCCATGGGCCTTCTTATTCGAATCCCTTCGCTCATGCCTGAATTCCACCGAAACGAAATCCAAACTTCTCGCCTTGATCTCCGTTATGACTGAGCTAAAGCGGCACAGATTTACACTATCGATGCTCTTTATCATCTCAAGACAGTCGGATGCTACGCAGACATCCTCCAGTTGCAAGTACACCGCCAGAGACAAAGCTTCAGGACATGCCAAGGACTCCAAAATGCTTCGATCGATGATTCCCTTGATGCCCTGTTTGGTTGCATGAAATTGGAGCATGGAATTGAATTGGACTAAGATTCCAAATCCGAGATGGAAATGAATTGGCTTCTAATTCAATTCGGTTGTTTGGATGTGTTTGGAAACTGCTGCTGAAATCAAACTGCTGTTGAAATCTGGAGGGGCCAGAGTCGGCCGGAGAGAACGGCGAGGACGCGGGAACGGCGGGGACGCGGAGCTCGGAGGAGGGCGGGCGGCGGGGACGTGGAGCTCGGAGGATGGCGAGCGGCGGGGACGCGGAGCTCGGAGTAGGGCGGACGGCGGGGACGCGGAGCTCGGAGGAGGGCGGACGGCGGGGACGCGGAGCTCGGAGGAGGACGGGCGGCGGAGACGCGGAGCTCGGAGGAGGGCGGGGATGCGGAGCTCGGAGGAGGGCGGGCGGCGGGGACGCGGAGCTCGGAGGACGGCGAGCGGCGGGGACGCGGAGCTCGGAGGAGGGCGGGGATGCGGAGCTCGGAGGAGGACGGCGAGCGCGCGGATGGGGAGCCTGGCGGCGGGGCCACGAGGTGGCGGTGGCGGCGGCGGCGTCGGGGAAACGCGGTGGCGGTGGCGGCGGCGGGGTCACGCGGGGGAAGAGCTACGCTCGATTCCGAGCGTTTCCGAGGTAGCGACCTCGGAATTTTTGGACAGCTTTTTACACAGAGGATTCCGAGGGGGGAATTCGATCCAGTTTCCACGCGAGGATTCCGAGCGCACAATAAACGGCGGAATTGACGGAATCGACCCAAATTCCAATTCCATGCCCCAATTCTATGCAACCAAACAGGGCATGATAGAAATTGCAGATGCTCCAAGAAATAACCTGCATTTTCTGAACGGCAGCATCGGCATTAATTTTTGTGTCGCCCCTCGATCGGCGGTGCTATCCATCTCGGAACTGGTACACCCCTTCTCCGACCTACTGGGACAGGCGCATCAACGTTGCCATCTCCAAATCTCTGAGAAAATGCTCAACAAAACTATGGGTCGACATGCAGGGACGGAGGAAGGGGGGGACGAGCAGGGGCTAGGCCACCCCCAACAACTTGATTTTCTTCATATATGTCCTAATACTCATGCTTATTTTTACTAATTCCAAGCCATTTCGCCCCCTCCATTATGATTCTGCCCCCTCCAACCTTACTAGCTGGCTCCGTCCCTGTCGACATGGGACTTTGGAAGATGTTCTCATGAATTTCCTTTCTCCTTGCGAACCGTATCGCCCACAGAGTCACACAACAGCGGACAAGGTCATTGTGATTCAGAGTTGCAATCAACTGAAAGATCCATTTTTTTGGCATCCGGTTCAATTGTCATCTCCATATGTTCTGTGATCTCCTGCGGTACCAATGCCCATATACATCGAGACATTGGACACTCCAGCAAACTATGCCGCCATGAATCCGCCGCACCACAGATACCATATGAAATATTAGGCGCCATATTATGCCGATGGCGGACATCTCCCGTCGAAATTGACTGCTTCGCTTATCTCCAAATAAATGTACGGATCTTTGACGGTATTTTGACCTTCCACTAGGAGTAGCAGTATGAGGTCCAACCCTCCTCCTCTCTTTTCCGATTTGAGTATGCTGCCGAACCAAACAGCCATGCTTCCCGACGCATATTTATGTTGACAATCATCCTATAGGCTGATCGTACCGAAAAAACATCAATGCGTTCAAACTGCCATGACCAAAAGTCGTCATGTCTCCTTGTGCTCAGTGGAATTCCCTTGATAATTTCTATCTCCATCGGAAGAAAATATTCTTGCAACTTTTCCATCTTCCAGCATGCCAATGTCTCGTCAATGAAATCTGATACACTCTCTGGTGGATCATATTTTAAACAAGCCGTAGGTCTCATGGAAGAATCTCTCGGCAGCCAATTGTCCTGCCAAGCATAGGTAGACTCACCAGTGCCGATTCTGCGGATCAGCCCCACTTTTAGTGTGTCTCTCCCTTCTACAACTGCCCGCCAGATCTGCGAGGGATGTGATCCCACTTCCGCATCCAGGAAATCGCAAGCTGGATAGTACACCGCCTTCAAAATGCGCCATGCCTGCCGTGCAAGCAAAGCTAGATTGAAAAAAAAACCGAGCTGAAGTAAAAAAAAAACGGAAAGCAAGAAAAACGGCATAAATGGGCCGGGCCATGCGAAGACACACAGCAGTGAGTCGATACTGGACTCGCTATAAGCGATACATAGTGGATGCGGCAGGTACGGCCTCATGTGAACGATCAACCAAAACGGAGACGAAGTCTAAACACATCCTGGTTGGCCCATAAGCTAAAAGTATTGTATGTATTGTCCACTTTAAAGCCCACTCTTGGACCCCATTGGCAGATTGCAACCCGGCCGGTATCGCTACGCGAAGGGAGCCCTTCGCGAAGGGCGATTTTCCGTAAGCGTGCCACGTGGTGAACTATTAGAGAAAGCAAAATCAAATTTGTACACGAACCAAACGAAGCGAAACAGAATTTGCCCAGCCACTCGCGTGCCCGTACATCCGCGCCTAGCGTACGCGCGTCTGGGACCAAAACCCCACGAGGCGTACGTCCGCGCCCCCCCGCTGCCCAGCTGAAAGTCCCCACATGTGCTCCTGTTTGCGCGCGTATGCCTGATGGACATGTTTCTGTACATCTAAACCCTTCAGGAGCCTGTACATCCGAATCCTCCGACCTGCTTTCTCTTTCTCGTATAAGCTTGAGAATAGAAATAAAAAAAAAAGAAAAAGCAAGATGTACAAACCATAAGCATACTCCGTACAAACTTCACATAAATAGGGAGTATATATTAAATCTAAATCTCTCTTGCATACCGGTATATAAATTGGTTTATTTGCCACCCCACCCTAACCCCTAAGTTATTATATATATAAGTTACAAGTTTTTCATGATCTAGCGGCTCGGCTTCGTCCCCCGTCGCCGCTACCGCGGCGTACGGGCGGACTCAGCCTCGGGCGTTAGGGTACGGAGTCTTCATCGCTGCGACGAATCCTCCGTACCCTAACGCCTATACTAACGCGCCACATGAAAGTACAGAGTATATAAAACAGAAAGTACAGATTATAGCGATCCGGATGTACACACATGTTATTACTGGATGTACACTCACGTTGCTACTGGATGTAAAAAAACTAGAAATGTACAAATTGGAAATGTACAAAACTGAAAATGTACAACCACGTGCTACCGAATGTACAAAAACTGGAAATGTACAAATTTAATGATTTACAAACTGGAGATGTACAAAATCTGAAAATGTATAACCACGTATTACCGAATGTACAACCACGTGCTACCGAATGTATAAAAAAAAGTTTGTCGAAACCTATCAACATGGGATCTAGTTTTGAAGATCTCGACGCGAGGAGCTCAAAAGTGAAAACGGTTCGTAATTTGGATCAACGGTTCTCAAGATATTTCATTTTTTTAAAACGAATCTCAAAATAAATGCACGTACAACCCTCCGCACGGAGAAGCAAAAATCTCACCAAAACTCTCTCGTGCTGCCACTTGTCACATATTTAAGCACCCACGGGGGCCATATGAAGAGAGAAGCTGACACTTATCATCACGTCACGGATCGCTGGTTCCCTTCGCGAAGGGAACCCTTTTTCTAACGATTTCCCAACCCGGCTGTGACATTGGCAAGGGCAAAGCTCCAAGTCATAAAACTAGCCGGGCCAATCGGGTGGGATGGCAGATTCTTGGAGGCATTCTCTGTTGGAATGTTCAATGTTCGGTGTGTTTGGGCACTGTCAGATGATGAACTGGTGGAATTCTTGCACTCCATTACTGAAGCAAATGCTAAGAACTGGCTCTTCTCGGTGCTGGAAACACTAAATCATGCTGAATTTACCAAGGTAGTGGTGACTTTATGGGCTATCTGGTCGGCCCGACGGAAAGCTATTCATGAAGCGATTTTTCAAAGCCCTTTATCAACACACTGTTTTATTCAGTCTTACCTTGCTGAGATTGGAACTCTGAACAACATGACTCCTACAGCACCGAATGACCCCACGGCAGTGGCGAATTTACCATACCTCCGCCCTGGGCACATGCCCGGGCTGGGTGCTGCATCATGGCTGATCACCGGCGACGGCGGCGAGCTCTAAGAGCAACTCCAGCCGGACCCCCAACAGCCCTCCCCCCCAGAGCACCTTTTTGGTTGCCGGATTAGTAAAAAAGGCAAAAGCTTTCCCAGCCATGCCCCCATAGCCCCCCCCCCCCCCCCCCCAAGAGCTCAAAAAGGCACCGGCGAACTCAGGCCAAACCCAGGGGGCTGGGTTCGGCTTGGGGGCGCTGGCGGAAGCAACACCCAATTGTTTCCCCCCACGTGGCTAGATTCCTTTCTTCTCTCTCCTTGTGTGGTCCTTTGTCTTGGCCAGATTCCTTTTTTTTTGTTTGGGGTGGGCTACGACTGGGAACTAGTCCAACTTTTTTATCCGGCGGAAGCAATTTGCCCCCCAGGACGTGCACTTTTTCATCCGGCGAATGTCCTGGGGGCACGAACGGCTGGAGTTGCTCTAATGGCGGCCAAACTTGCTGAAACTGCCAGGATTCGCGATGGGGACGAAAAGAACGATTTACTTCCGTAGTTGGGCCATGACTATAAATAATTCTCTGGGCTGACCAGTCAGTTTTTTGGGCTTAGTAACTCACTCGGCCCATAAATGGCCAGGTACCAGCAGGTCTTGTTCCACCGATCGGTCTTCCCAGAAAAAAAAAAACCAAATCGGATCCCCGGCTAGTTCGCATGTTCCACCGCGTCTTGCCGCATGAAAACCTAGCGGAATAAGGCGGTCGCCCCCTCACCGGTCGCCACTCAGGACGTCGCGGCGTCGGGCAACGGCGGCGGCAAATGGGCGCGAGAGCGGCAAATTTAGTACTACGAATCTGTAGCTAGCTTTTATACATTTTATTATCTACGGAGTATAAAAGATAATTTTCTATAAAACTTCAGTTCGATAGTATTTGAAGTGTTGATTTTTTTTTTTTAGATTTGATCATTGTAGACAAAATGAAACATTTTGATTGTTGTGTGCCCCGGCTTCAACAAATCGCTAGCTCCGCCACTGCCCTACGGCATGTTAAAATCAATACTGACGGTGCTTTCGCTAGGAATTCTGCTAAGGCGGCGTCGGCTGCTATTTGTCAAGATGAGCTGGGAAGGTTTTTGGGTGCTTCGGCTATAGTCTCTACTGTCTTATCCGAACCTGAAACAATTGAAGCTGTGGCGTGCCGGGAAGGATTGGCCCTAGCGGCTGATGTCTCATGCCGTTTAATCCATTTGGCGTCAGACTGCAGGACGGTGATCATAGAAATCAAGCACCTGTCAAGATCCTTTGAGGGATGTGTCTTTATCCATGAGCTCATAACTATGAAGCTGTGGCTTGGTGTCCCTCACGAGATGCCCAACGTATTCCTGTACAATTATTACCGCCTGATCAATAAAGCTTAGCAATGTTGTCTAAAAAAAAAACCCGGGCCAATCGGGTCGACAATAACATAGAGCAAATCGTTCGGGTCCTTTATATGTTGTTGGGTAACCACAATCGGACGGTCCCAAAACGTCCTCTAATTAGGGTTTTTTTACCGTCTACATACCTACGCCACTACGGGAGAGCAGATCATTACCGTGTGTACAAGACACACGGCAAAGGACAAAAAACACATGGCAAAGCCTTTGCCGTGTGCCGCACACGGCAATCATCACACGGCGATATCTTGCACGGTAAAGAGCCCTTTGCCGTGTGCCAAATATCGCGGCACACGGCAAAGCTTCTTAAGTGGGCCCCACCAAAACTTGGCGACGGCAACGGAAGTTGACGGCAGGCTCCTGACAAATGGGACCCACCGGTCGATCTTTGCCGTGTGCAAGTGCAACACACGGCAAAGAAAGATGATTTTATCAAAAAAAAAAAATCATGCCCGGCCGACGTCCTCGCCGCGAGCTTGACGGCGTGCTGCATCCATGGTGGAGGTAGACGAGGACTGCGGCGGCGTTCTCCGGGCAGCGTCCTCCCCGGGGCCTGTACCTGCGTCCCTCCTCGAACGCGTCCGCGCCGTCGCGTCCGGTCTCGAGTTGCGTTCGCGCCGTCGCCGGAGAGGATGAGTCCACGTCGCCGGAGAACATGGACGGCGGCGCGGTTGAGCTGGTCGACGAAGACGCGGACGATCTAGTTGTGGGCTTGTGGCCGGTGGCGCCGGTGCAGACGTCCGCGTAGGTGGGGCCGTCGCTGGAGAGGATGCCGTCGCCTCGGGTCGCGTCCTCCCCTGCCCGGCCTCGTTCCCGGGCGTCGGCTTGTCGTCGTCGGGCTCCTGCGCCAGCGCCATCGTCCCTCAATCCCCCCGCCCCCGAGCCCCAGCTTCCCGAGCCAGCTCATCGCCGCGTACCCGCGGCGGCGCGTGGGTGGCGTCTCCGGCGGCCATCTCGGCTGCGGCGGCCGGGGTGCCGGATCGGGGCCATCGGCGTCGACCTCCGTGGAGTCGTAGAAGGAGCGGACGGCGGACTCGAGGGCCCAGTTGTGGCCCTCGAGGAAGAAGGAGGCCTCGGCGGGGGTTGCCGAGGTCACGGCGCAGAACGACTCCACCAGCGACTGCGCCTCCGCGGCCAGCCCCCGCTCCCAGCCGCTGACGTCGGCCCCGAATCCGAAGACGAGGACTACGTCGGCGGCGGCGACAAGGATGAGGACGACGAGGACTACGTGGGCGGCGACGAGGACGAGGACGAGGATGCCGCCCTCGCCGCTGCGTCTGCTGCGGTGGATGAGCGGAGGAGGCCAGCGAAGAGGCAGAAGAGCAGCCATCAGTCGCGGGGCCGGAGCGGGGGTGCGAGTGGGAGGGGCCATGGGCTGCGCGGCGAGGGAGCCGAGGAGGGTGGAGGAGCACGGTGGCGTAGAGGAAGGACGCGAGCGCCGGCTCGGCGTCTGCGTCGCGGTGCGCCTGGACCTTGATGCGCTGGTCGGCTCGGCGTCGCGGCGCACCTCGACCTTGATGCGAGCTCCGGCTCGGCGTCGCGGCGCGTCGTGGCTCGGCGACCGGGGGCGGGTAGTCCGGCACCACGGCGGGGTGGAGCGCCGGCGGCGTGTGGTCCGGATGCGCTGCTGCGTGTGAATCGGTAGAAGATAAGGCAGGGTGGAGAGATTGAGTGGCCACGGTAGAAGATAAGGAGAGAGAGGGTACGGAGAGAGAGGATAAAATTTGCAAACAAAAAAAGAGAGAGAGAGGATAAGTACAGAGATGGAGGGAGAATACTGGGCCGTTGGATCCTGTTGGATCCGACGGTCTAGAACGGTGATCCGCGTGTACACGGTCTAAACCAATCAGAGAACCGTGATTCTTTGCCGTGTGCTAATGTTTGGCACACGGTAAAGAGGGTTTGTTTTTCTTCATATTTTCTTTTCTTTTTCATGAGGGAAATTTTTGTAATTTTTGTCAAAAAATCAAGTTTATCATTTTTTCTAACTACTTTTACACATAATTGAACTCCATGGTGAAGGATTTTTTTTGGAGGTTTTTCTTCATTTTCTTTGATTTTTTTCAAAAAATGGTCAAAAAAGTTCCAAATAGCGAGCATGGCTATTCATTGAAAGGGGTCGAATTTTTCAAAACTATCGATGTTTCTGTGAAACAACCACTACTTTTATACATTAAAATGATTTTTGTAAAAATTTCAGAGCAAACTATCACACATTTGTAGTACAAATTTTAGTTACTTTCGGAAAATCGGCATAAAGACATTTAAATGTGCGAAATTAGATAGAAAGAGAGAAAAATCCTAATATTTTGGAATTATACATTAAATATGTACTACTTTGTGTGATAATTGGTTGGGAACCATTTTGCACCATATTTTTAGTACTTGCTTCACAAAAAAAGTCATTTTTGACACTTGAAAAATGAAAAATGATATTTATATAAATAATTTGAAAAAACTTTGTTCGGTAACATTGTTTAGCATACCAATATACACCTATGTGCCAAATATGGAAAGATTATCACAAACTATGCCACGGGAATTGTCATGTCATGGTGGTTTGACTTGAAACCTATACATGTTTATAGTTGATAGTCTTTTGTGTGAAGGATTTTTATGAAACGTTTGTCAAAAACCAAGTTTATCATTTTTCCTAGAAACTAGTACACATAAGAGGTCTCCATGTCAAAGGATTTATTTTTTGAGTATTTTTTTCATTTTCTTTGAGATTTTTCAAAAAAAGTTCCAAATGGCGAGCATGGCTATTCGTTGAAAGAGGTCGAATTTTTCAAAACTATCGATGTTTCTGTGAAACAACCACTACTTTTATACATTAAAATGATTTTTTTAAAAATTTCAGATCAAACTATCACACACTTGTAGTACAAATTTTAATTACTTTCGGAAAATGGGCATAAAGACATTTAAATGTGCGAAATTAGATAGAAAGCGATAAAAATCCTAATATTTTGGAATTATCCATAAAATATGTACTACTTTGTGTGATAATTGGTTGGAAACCATTTTGCACCATATTTTTAGTACTTGCTTCACAAAAAAAGTCATTTTTGACACTTGAAAAATGAAAAATGATATTTATATAAATAATTTGAAAAAACTTTGTTCGGTAACATTGTTTAGCATACCAATATACACCTATGTGCCAAATATGGAAAGATTATCACAAAATATGCCACGGGAATTGTCATGTCATGGTGGTTTGACTTGAAACCTATACATGTTTATAGTTGATAGTCCTTTGTGTGAAAGATTTTTATGAAACGTTTGTCAAAAATCAAGTTTATCATTTTTACTAGCAACTAGTACACATAAGAGGTCTCCATGTCAAAGGATTTATTTTTTGAGTATTGTTTTCATTTTCTTTGAGTTTTTTCAAAAAAAAGTTCCAAATGGCGAGCATGGCTATTCATTGAAAGGGGTCGAATTTTTCAAAACTATCGATGTTTCTGTGAAACAACCACTACTTTTATACATTAAAATGATTTTTGTAAAAATTTCAGAGCAAACTATCACACACTTGTAGTACAAATTTTAATTACTTTCGGAAAATGGGCATAAAGACATTTAAATGTGCGAAATTAGATAGAAAGGGAGAAAAATCCTAATATTTGGAATTATCCATAAAATATGTACTACTTTGTGTGATAATTGTTTGGGAACCATTTTGCACCATATTTTTAGTACTTGCTTCACAAAAAAAGTCATTTTGACACTTGAAAAATTAAAAATGATATTTATATAAATAATTTGAAAAAACTTTGTTCGGTAACATTGTTTAGCATACCAATATACACCTATGTGCCAAATATGGAAGGATTATCACAAACTATGCCACAGGAATGGTCATGTCATGGTGGTTTGAGTTGAAACCTATACATGTTTATAGTTGATAGTCCTTTGTGTGAAGGATTTTTATGAAACGTTTGTCAAAAATCAAGTTTATTATTTTTACTAGCAACTAGTACACATAAGAGGTCTCCATGTCAAAGGATTTATTTTTTGAGTATTGTTTTCATTTTCTTTGAGTTTTTTTCAAAAAAAGTTCCAAATGGCGAGCATGGCTATTCATTGAAAGGGGTCGAATTTTTCAAAACTATCGATGTTTCTGTGAAACAACCACTACTTTTATACATTAAAATGATTTTTGTAAAAATTTCAGAGCAAACTATCACACACTTGTAGTACAAATTTTAATTACTTTCGGAAAATTGGCATAAAGACATTTAAATGTGCGAAATTAGATAGAAAGCGGAAAAAATCCTAATATTTTGGAATTATCCATAAAATATGTACTACTTTGTGTGATAATTGGTTGGGAACCATTTTGCACCATATTTTTAGTACTTGCTTCACAAAAACGTCAATTTTGACACTTAGAAAATCAAAAATGATATTTATACAATTCGTTTGAAAAATCTTTGTTCGGCAACATTGTTTATCATACCAAGATACACCTATGTGCCAAATATGGGCACATTATCACAAACTATGCCACGGGAATGGTCATGTGTTGGTCGTTTGACTTGAAAACTATACATGTTTATACATGATAGACCTTTTCGGGGATAAATTCTTTGTAAAGTTTTACAAAACTCAAGTTTATTATTTTTCCTAACAACTACTACACTTAAAAGGACTCCATGCCAAAGATTTTCTTTTTTTGAGCTTTAATTCATTTTCTTTGAGTTTTTTCAAAAAATGGTCAAAATGTCGAGCAGGGCTGTTCATTGAAAGGGTTCGAATTTTTCAAAACTATCGACGGTTCTGTGATATAACCACTATTTTTTTATCCTAAAATGATTTTTGCAAAAATTTCTGAGCAAACTATCACACACTTGTAGTTCAAATTGGAATTACTTTCGGAAAATCGACATAAAGGCATTTAAATGTGCGAAATTAGGTAAAAAGTGAGAAAATTCCTAATGTTTCTGGAATATCCATCAAATATGGACTACTTTGTGTGAAAATTAGATGGGTGCCATTTTGCACCATATTTTTGGTACTTGCTTCACAAAAAACGTCAATTTTGATACTTAGAAAATCAAAAATGATATTTATAAAAATAATTTTAAAAAACTCAGTTCGGTAACATTGTTTCCCATACCAAGATGCACATATGCGCCAAATTTGGGCGCATTATCACAAACTATGCAACAGGAATGATTATATCTTCATTACAAATAGATAAATAATAAAATTAAAAAAAGTGGTCTTTGCCGTGTGCTAGCACACGGCAAAGACCACTTTTCATTTTTTTTTTGGACTTGCCGTGACGACGTTGACGCCGCTGCCGTTTGGTGGACACGTTTCACTTTTCTTTGCCGTGTGTCGTTCTTTACCGTGTGTTTTTTATTTTCTTTACCGTGTGCCTAACGTTGCCGTGTGTTTTCTGTATTACTTCACCGTGTGTTGTTCGTTGCCGTGTGCCCGATATTTTGCACACGGCAAAGACCGGCGGCACACGGCAACGACGCCGTCTCCCGTAGTGCGCGTAGTTACCATGTTACTCCCTCCGTTCCACAATATAAGATGTTTTAGATGTTTCACATGTTGTCTAGATTCGAACTAAAAGAATGGAAAGTGGATGAATATATACACTAAAACATGTCTAGATACATGTGATCCAAATGTGAATGTGAAAAATGGGTAAAACATCTTATATTATGAAACGGAGGGAGTACATTATTTGTACCGTCTATGTACTCCTATATATACCCTGCGCCGTCTTGTCAATCAAAATCATTCTACCGGTGCACGTATACAAACATCAACAAGCGCATCATGGAAAACCATGAGGAGGAGTCGAGGCCAAGCAAGAAGGCTCGCCCATCGTCGCCGACGGTGAGCTCCGACGGCCTGGCGGCTTTCGCGCTCCGGCTTGCAAAGAAGCTCGCCGATCAGGGCGATGGCAACGTCGCATTCTCGCCGCTGTCCATCTACACCACGCTCGGCCTGGTGGCCGCTGGAGCCCGCGGCAACACCCTCGACGAGCTCCTTGCCCTGCTCGGCGCCGCTTCGGCCGACGAGGTCGCAGAGTTCGTGGGCGGCCTCGCCGCCGACCCGTCCGGCTCGGGCGGGCCGCTCGTCACCTTCGCCTACGGCGTGTTCCACCAGGAACGCATGGAGCTCACGCCGGCATACCGCCGCGCCGCTGCAGAGTCCTATAAGGCCGAGATACGCGCCGTCGACTTCGCCAAGGTCAGCACCATCCTTCTCTTTCTCGCCTTTGGAGTTTGGACATTATTAACTGCATCGTCCATCTTCCCTATATATACCGTCCATGGTGCGTGCGTGTGCAGGGCGATAGGAAGGAGATCAGGGAGGAGATCAACCGGTGGGTGGCGGCGGCGACGACCAATCTCATCTCGGAGATCCTGCCGGAGGGGTCACTTTCCATCCACTCGAGGTTCGTGCTCACCAACGCCATCTACTTCAAGGGAGAGTGGGAGAGCCTCTTCCCGGAGGAGCTCACCGAGGACTTCGAGTTCCACCGCCTAGGCGGCGCCTCCGCCATACAGGTCCCTTTCATGACCTTCTACAAGGGTAAATATCAGCTCTTCCTCTCCTACCACAAGGACTTCAAGGTGCTCAAGCTCCCGTACAAAACCGTGGACGACACCTCTGCCGCCGCCGCCGAGGCCCGGTACTCGATGTGCATTTTCCTGCCGTACAAGCGCGACGGCCTTCCCGCCATGGTCGACGCTCTGGCGGTGGAGGCCGGCGACGACTCCCTGCTGGACTACCTGCCCAAAAAGCAGATCACCGTGCACAGGCTCCTGCTGCCCAAGTTCAAGCTATCCTTCTCCTGCGGCCTCGCCGGAGCACTTAAAGGCTTGGGGCTGGTGGAGGCGTTCGGCGAGGAGGCCGATATGTCCGGCCTGGTGGAGAAGAGCACCTGCGGAGACGTGCGCCTTGACGAGGTGTTCCACAAGGCCGTCATCGAGGTGAACGAGGAAGGTACGGAGGCGGCGGCCTGCACCGCATCCAGCCATAAAACGAAGATGTGCGCGAGGAAGGGAGGCCCGGAGTTCGTCGCCGACCACCCGTTCGCGTTTTACATAGTGGAGGAGGTGTCCGGCGCGGTAGTCTTCGCCGGCCATGTCCTTGACCCTTCGATCTCAGACTAGTCCCTGTCCCAGCATCAGCAAAGATGCCGACGAACTAAGCATCGATCGAGTATTTTGTCTTCTGTTGAAACTTTATTTACTGAGAGTTCGACCACATGGTGATCAACTGATCATGCATCCTTGTCTTTACCTAATAATAAAGTCACTAAGGTTTCTTGGATGCTGCTAGGGAGTGCGCGCGCACGATTTTGCGCTACGCAGTGCTCCCCTGTCCGAAAGCGACCTGTTCCCGGAAAGCAATCTGGGACCATGAGGGCAGCGCCACAGCCGACAAGAACCTGATCCTACTTCCATAACAAAAACCGTCCCCCTCGAATTCCTTCTACAGTTTTCGGTCAGGAACTTCATGTTGACTCATTCTCCTAAACAAACTTTTTCTTCCATCACAGAGAAAACAACAAATTCCTTCAAAAAGAGAAAACAACAAATAAAAAAAAAATCCCGAGAAACAAACATACACCAAAAGATACATCCGTGATTGTTAATTAAAAAATAAAAAAGTACATCCCAGCTGGCCAGCTTTAGACAAGAATTACATTCAACAATAAAAAAAATACATCTAGTTAAAAAAATGCAAAGAAAAACTACTTCCAATAAAAATTATATCTAAAAACTCAATTCAAGAATTACATCCAGCAAACTCAATTCAACATCAGGTTGCAAAAATGCAAACAAAAAATACATCCTGAATGAGTAGTAGATTAGCACACAGGAACAACCAAAAAAATACATCCTAGAAAATAAAAATGCAGGTGTTCTCTACTAAAAATTGATGGTAAAACTACATGTAGCCAGCAGAAAATGGGTCTAGCCCTACTACCAATTCCAACAGAACTGAACGGACATACAACCAGAAAAAAATCCACAGTCCGTTTCAGCTGATTTTCGATTGACGAATCCTTCTCAAACATCGTAGAACATGTGGTAGATTTTAGATGCCACACCGGCCGAAGAAAATCTAGAAGAACGGAGCAGGGCAGTAGGAAGCCTACATCGAATGTGTACATGCATGCGAGCTCGTGCAAAAAGAGGCGCGGCAAAAGATCTGCAACGCGGCGGCGCGCCGGAATCATGGATCTCGAGTCGCACTAGTAGGGGTGCTCCTTGCCCGCGCTCCAAGGACACGCATGGCCCCATCCTCGCCCATGCACCAGGATGCTCGATAAGTACGTCGCCGATGTACCGTAGGATTGGCGCGCGGGCTAAACGCCATCGAAATTCCGCCAGCCGCCGCACACCTTCCCTCTCGAGCCCCAACGGCGCCACACTCGATAAGCGCGCACAAGGCCGTCCCGCGCCGATGTGAGAAGCAGAAACTCCGTCGGAGCCGGCGAGCGGAGCCGCGGATCAGAGAAATCACGGGGGTTGAGCCGAGCGTGGAGACGAAGCTTGCGGGAAGAGGAAGGGAAAGGGGAAAGCGGAATGGGGACAAGCAATCGACGCATTCGATTTTGAAGCGTCGGTGGTCTTTGGACGGAAGCTACAAGATGTGGATCCGACGGACCGGACAGGTGAGCACTTTTTCGGCCAGAATTGAGTCCAGGCAGAAAATAGATTTTCCGAGGTTTCTTTGTTCGTCCGTCCATCCCTTTTACAGTTTTACCCTCCCACTAAGCCTCATATTAAGTACTATTGCCACCGTACCGGATTGTTGCTTTTATTTCTTCTCTCCCCCGACCGAAAGATCCCCTCCTTTCGTACTGGCATACTGCGCAATGCCACCGGCCCTGGTTCCCCGTTGCCGACGGATTGAGATCCTACGTCGTCGCGCCCTTGGTTCCCTGTCGCCGCGGGGATTGGATCCCGCGCCGCCGCACACCTGGTTCCCCGTCTTCGTCGGGTTGGGATCCCGCGCCGCCGCCGGGCGAAGCTCACGCACCGCCGTCTGCAAAATTCCGGTGCGGCGCATGCATCTGCTTCCCCTGCAGACAATTTTTTTTTCTCCCTGTGCTTCTGATGATGTGCGTCTCCTTTCTGTGCCGCCGAATTGCTGCGAGGCCTTTAGCGGATCATGGAGTGCCACGCCCAGTGCTTGGCGATCCATGGCCAGCGACGGCCCCACCTCTGCTAAAATAGCCGTGGATGTCGCCGTCTACATCAACTAAGGCTCGCAGTTGGGCGGCTACCTGTCGTACTCCATGGACTACTAAGGTGCTGGCTTTGCTGAAGTACATAATCTGAAAGCTGAGCTTAGTGCTGGAGATGTTGAGCTACACGCACATGCAAGAGGGCAGTGCTTGTGTGATGCCCCTTCTTTGCCCTTCTCTGCTTTTTTTGGCTCGACCGAAACCTGCTGTTTGTAATCAAAATGCAGAAGCAGTGGGATGGATGTGATGCTACGTTCTATTGTGTGGTGCTTGTTGTATCTCTCTATCCTTCTCTGCATTTTTTCGCTCGGCCAGAACCTGCTGTTTGCAATCAAAATTCAGAAGCTCTTGGGATGGATGTGATGCTAGGTGCTACGGTGTTGTGCCTGTTGTATCCACTTCATAAAAATTCAGAAGCCATCACCATTTGTTGGTGTGCTGATTCCGACCTGCATCATATCTCCATGGCAATATCTGAAGCAAATAGTAGAAGTGCAACCGAATATTGTGAGCATAACTGGTTTAAGAGCTTTAGTTGCACAAGGACAAGGTTATTTCCTGATAGTAATCTTGTTAGCTGCAATCTGAAATTTCATGTCAAATCGAATTTAGATGAACACAGAGATCTGTTTCTAGAATGTTGACCTCTTGATGTATGCAAAATGAACTACTCCGTACTACTGTACTTTATAAAACAGAAAGTTGTGCCATGTTTGTTGACTAGAATTTTTTGCTTAAGGGCTTTCTATTTTCATTCTCTCCTTTGAAACATAATGAAGACAATTCTGTCAAATTATTTGAGATGATTCATCATGCTTTTTTTTCTTATTGTCATATTAGTACCAAATATCGAAACTCTACATTTTCTGCCAACATTTTACAATTTAGGTTCAGTTATTTATTGGTTTACATCTTTTTGCTTGAGAAATTTGAAACCACGAATTTTTCAGTTTTAGATATTACCAGCTAATATGTCTTTGATTTTTTGTTACTACAATCATGTGCTGGAATTCTAGGTAATGATTGGTTGTTGGATTTAGCATTGCATAAGCATGAACTGTTTTTATGGTATTGTTCTTTTCTTTTTGCAAGCCTGACCATTATGTTTCTCCGTCGCAACGCACGGGTATTTTTACTAGTAATTTCTTATGGATCCAGGTTTATGTAAGAAACATCGACGAGTCCTGGGCCCTGGCATTAACAATAGTATAATACTAAAGTGAGAAACAACAAATCATGTGAAATACCTAATAAGTCGCCCCTACAAAGAAATCCGATAAAAAAATCACAATAAGTCGATTCAGCTGTTTAACTAACCAAAACAATAATATGATCTGATGTGAATGCCCGTGGACCTCATCTTGTTCTAACTGTGAACATAGCAACAGAATCAAGCTACTAAAATTTAGTACATCATTACATACAAAACACGGGAAGGAGGACCCCTTTTGAACAAGGAAAAAATGAGGGCGGAGCCGCGCGCAGAAGAAATCCGGGATCATGTCGAGGTGCCGGAGGGTGTGCTTGGTGCGAGGTCGCCTCCGCCGTAACCTCAGCCCACCGACGCAGCGCCTCCGTCCGGGATCTCAAATTCTCAACCACCGGCCGCAGACCCTCCCCTCCACCACCCCCTCCGGATCATCAGATGGGAACCCTTTGATCGATTCAATCTCTGATGTATTCAGTCAGTAACTTGAGGGACAATAAATTTTGTTTTGACATGGACTAGCTCGAGCTTCAAATCAACATCGATATTCAAACATCCATCGATCAGCGCAAGCAGCACTACATAGTTTAGTGTCAGGATCAGTATATTTCAACCTTAAACACAAGTTTCAGTGTTTTCCTAAACACGGGTGAATCCAGCCAAAGTTATTCTTTTGAATCATCAGGATGTCGCTCAGAACGCGACACAAATCACACGGCCAAAGATAGTAACTGCTACCAGTAGATTCAGTGGGACATCATATTATTCATAGGGTTGCAGCCGCACGCATGAACAAGAACCTACAGTTCAGTGGGACATCATAATAACTGATAGGGGCAATGGTCCATGGTTCCAGCCTCTGTCTGGTCTATGTGCACACAGCAAGCACCAACTTTTTCAGCACGCCACAGCAGGCAATTCCTCAAAAAGCGTCGAGTCATCAGACGTGTTAGTCGAACAAATTGTTCTCTTCAAAGATAAAAATGCGCTTCACGACGTTGCCCTTCCAAGCCCTTCTTCTCGTCACTGTCAGACTCTTTCAACAATCTCATAGCTTGCCTGCACATTCCAGATGATACCATCAGCAAAGCATCTGAACGCCTTAATTCCAGCAGTAGTTCCCGTGTAAACGAGTCAATTAAACAGGTAAATATCGTCCCTATTTTTATTTTTATTTTCGGTAGTAAAAGTCTGTTTATTTGACAGATTTTGTACAGCTTCGACGTGCTACATAGCTGCCTATACATTGCCATAATCCATGCTAACCGAGTCATGGAACTGATGCCACCAAGTAAACAAACTGGACTTTAAATAAAAAGGTTGCAGCTAAAGTAGATCAAGTAGGCTAACCTTAGTGCCTTCTCGATTCCAACAAATCCTGGCTTCAATTTGAGACCATCGAGAAACGCATCGCATGCCTTTTTATAGTCCTAAGATGAAAGACATAGAGTTGAGTGGATCGTCAAAAAGGTATAAACAAATGCCAAATCGTGATTCTGTGTCACCTGTAGTAGCACGTATGAGTAGCCCTGCAGCCAGCATGAATGTGCACAGCCAGGTCGCATTGCCCGGCAAGCATGGGCATCGGTTAAGGCACCCTCTCCATAGCCCAGGTTAAGCTGGCAAAAACCCCTGTTGCTAATCAAGACTGAATCGACATTTTCAGGATCAAGCATCATAGCCTACAGCCAACAAATCAAACAACAATTACATATTTTCTCAGAAATCTGCATATAATCCTCGGATTTCTAGGACAAAGACTCGTAAGTATATAAATGAAAAATACGTAGTACCAAAACAAAAGAGAACGTCTTATATCATGAATGACAAGATAAATCACATATGAAGGTGTCTCACTAAAAAGTGGACACGGTTTTAAGTGAAAACTGCTTCCACAAGGCCACAAGAAGGTAATTAATGAGGGCTAATTGATGCGTATGTCAAGAGCGAGATGATTTATCTGTTCCCAATTGTGCCTATTCTTTATCAACACAAGGGATGTAGACAGACACACACGTCCTACATGGGTCAGCCTTGCTTAATGATTCTATGCACAGGTCTACACTTAACAAGGTATCCAGCAAAGATTTGGAGATACAACAAGAAAAATAAGAAGACGCAATGCAACATACTAGAGCTATTAAGATTTTGTACAGAAGAGGCAAATGGAAAAAATTAAGATACAGTTCGATAATCTGCTAGGCATGCATTGATCACATTTTCCCATAATTTTCGCCATTCCAAACGAACTTGAACTTCTGCTTATAACAGGGAGTAAACCATGAAGAACTAACAGAATAGACCTTTTCGTTATTTCCTCATTCTAAATGATCTACCGCATGGTATACTATTTCCATTTTATGTTCTAATTTTTGTGCCTAACCTAGATTAACCAACAAAGCCCAACACCACCCAATTCGCAAACTAAAACCATTGTGGTGAAAACGGTGATCATGTCCACCAAGGTCTCAAGACCGTCTTAATTTAAAGAAGTTTGATCAGACTGTTTCCGGACATGGTGATAATCATATTAGCACAGTGATGTGACCAGTGTAAGCTTGTACCACGGACCCGAATACTCATTGATTCAACCATGGTCTACCAGGGCCACTGTGAAGGTGAAACTGCTCGGTGACGTCAATATGGAAGTCTTACAAGGCAGCCAATCACTCCAGTGATGACACGCTCAAAAGCAACTCCACTGTGAAGGCCCGCAGGCTTATCTGGTGCTGGCAATAATATGGGCAACATCAAGTCATAGCTCACAAGCGTGAATAGTGAAGGGTATAAGTGGCTATACAGTTTTGGTCATGGTTTCCAGTGTCCATGAGCCTTGTGATACATATTTGTCCTTTGGGCTATGTAACACAATTAACCATTCACACTTGCACTCCATGTCTCCATATATCAAGAAATATAACAGTAAAAAGAGTAGGAAAACGTGAGCAAAGACAAATATAACACATGTGTAGTTGACACGATCACCCAGAAAAAACATCATAGTGATGTAAGCCATTGCAATAAATACAAATAAGACAACAATAGTAGGGTTAAAGAAATGAACTTCAGGAGCATGAATAGTGCAATAGCATACCACGTTATAGAATTCTAATGCCGCATTGTAGTCCTCTTTTTGCATAGCTATGTTTCCTTCTTCTTTCAACTTAGCTACTGACATTTTAGATAAAGGGTGATCCTGAAAATTGAAATAGAAATTAAACAACCTCAAGATTGCGGACATTTATGTGCAAAGAACTTAGAAAGGAATAGAATATTTTTCATATTTAAACGTGTTATAATTTCATTTGTTTCACTATTGCGTGTCATCGTAAACAAGCAAAAATTTAAGTACCACATTAACCCACGCTCCCACAGGATCTCACTGTATCTGCCTTTGCTTTTCTTGTTTTTTCTTCATGAAACTTTTATGGTGCATCACAATTTTGAATGAAACACCAAAACCAGGGAATGTCATCTAGTGTCCAAAAATAAAAGTTTTAAGTTCAAAAGTGTCATAACGAGAATTCACAAAAAATGCAAGGTCAACAGTCTTCACAGTATGAGAGATGAATATTAAGTTTCTTGACTAAACAGTTTGATTCATTTTTTCTACTTAGAACTATGCATGGCACAGAAGTAAATAAATTCTAATATGCAAATGATGTTGTTGCTCACACCTCCACCTTTGGCTCTGACTTTACATAACTAATTATTCCATCAACGCTCCAATCATGTACAGCTGGAATACGAGAAGAGGTAACTTCAAAAAGGATCTCGACATCTTTGCGTGTGCCATAGTAGGCTGCGAGTTGTATTGGCAAGTGATTGAACTGTTAAGAAAAAGAGGAAGTTGATTCTCACTGATGTATTTGTAACAGAAATTCAGCCACATGCAAGGTGAATAGATAAGAATTTGACCAATATTATTCCATTCATGCCAAAAAATAGATGATAGGATGAGTTCGTCCTTATCCAGAAGGCAGCGCACATGTCTCTAAATAATCAAGCAAGTATTTTTGTCGTAAACTATTGGCTGTGTGCATCCTAGATTAAGAGGCCAGGAGATTAACTCATCCATTATCTAAACAACAGGCAGCATAAATGACTTTTCATCACTATTCACTAGCATTTTTACTTGTATTTTTTTACTAATCGTACTATATTACCTTTTATTTACATTCTTACGTTGGTTGGTTTGGTTCATGTGGTTTTTGTTGGGTTTCATCTCTACCCTACACCAACTTGCTTGATGATGTCTTTCCATATCACAAATTCAAATTATAAGGGACGAAGAGGCATATCAATTGGCAGGATAGTTTAACCTAAATTATTTCCTTGAAAAATATAGTAATGTTGAGAATTATGATATGTTCTCGTTCTGAAAGATTGATCTTCAAGAAAATGAAAAGGTTAGTAGGTTACACCTGAAAAAAACAAAAGGCATCAAATTGTCGTATAACAATTTACATGTCACACTTACAAATATACATCACTGAGTTTATATTAGTGCACCTAACCTGACTTCACTATTAGTTAAAAATGACTATGGGACTCGTATTACCGAAATTTAAGGATGAACAATGCTTAGTTATTAAATGTTACACCCACATGTGTAAACCAATCATGGTCTGATTAAAATATACGCGGGTGGAACACAAAACTTACTTCATTTAAAACATTGGGATCTGCGCCAGCATCCAATAGGGGCTTGAGGACGTCAGTTAGGCCATTTCTTGCAGCAATTTGCAAGGGGGTTACAGTACGTAGACCCTTCACATCCGCACCAGCCTAGCATTTAAAAGAATCATAGATGGTTCCTCTGGATAACATGTGTCACAATTCCACGTCTTCCATAAAGAGGGATACATTTTCAATTTAACGCATAAGGTAGAGCCATACCTCTAGCAGTAGGTTCACACATTTCACTGAGCGATGGAAGATAGCAAGCATGAGAGGTGAATTGTAACTGTCTAGAATCTTGTTACACTAAAAAGAGATGCAAGTAATTAGCTCACCAGATTAATGACAATTTATTAGATGCATAAAAAATAAATAGTACATACTCAAAAAAAGATGGAACTGTGTCACAGTGGCAATGAACCTTAGTGAATGAAAGTAAACGAGACGGTTGGTGCAGCATTGCAAAAAAACAAATGAGGAAAAATGCACATCATCAACAATTCAACATGACAGTATTTGGTAGTGGAGCATTCAGTCGGCGCATTACTAGTCAGTTCTTCACTATTAGTCTTCAAATCCATATGACAACCACCAATATTTTCGACATAGAAAGATAAAAACCAAGACTTATGCCCTGCTTGAATCACGGTATTACATATTTTGAGTCATCAAATCTGAAAAAATAGGCCCAAGAAAAAATACATGGTGACCTTTGACAGTTGTGCTTGAGTACACCCAGCACAAGTTTAGAGTCCAGGAAATGTGGGATTTTTTAAGTCGAAAAAAGTTTGATCCACTGAGGTGCTCTTATTTGCAACAAACTTCGTCTCCACCTTCCCACCCCATACAAGTTCAACCTCTACTGCTCAACGTGTCCCCCAACCCCAACCCCACCATTCACACAAGACATACCGCCTCTGCTCCCTTTTTTGTATTTATGTTAGCACCAGTTGCCATTCTTGTTCTCTAGCTCCCTTGATACTCCTCATCAGCTCCACGGATCTTTGTTCTGAATCTAATCACCTCCAGCAATTCATCCTTTTAAAATCATCGTTATCTTCAAAGAAAGCCCACATTACCCGGACTTCAATGGATAGGACACCAAGTATGTAAAAAAGCTAGGGTGGAGGTCTTTCTATTAAAGGTGCTGATCAGTTTTGAAGACGGGAAACTTCAATGGAAATGACAATATCTTGGAGGCCTATCTACTGAAGGTGCTATATGATAATCCTTTTCAACCTTAGAAGGTAAAACTATGTGTACACAAGAAGCATTTAAAGTTCATAGGAAGAGCGCACGACTCTCTGCTTACTTCAAAACAGCATATACAGTGAAACTAGTTTTTCAGCATCACTTAAAAATTTGACGGGACATGATTGTACAACCAAAAGGAGGATGTTAATCTAATTTCCAAATGTTCACAACTCTGCGTACTTCTCCAGATTCCAGAGACAAAGCAGCAAAATACTAATTAATCTTACTGTCAAGATTCAACCAAAAGTAAAATGGAGAAAGCAGATGGCCAAATATTATCAAATATAACTTTGCGAAAACTATAGAGAAACGTATAATGAAAGTTACATCTGCATGGTGATCCAACAAAATCTTCATGGCGCCGCCCTGCTCATATCGAGCAGCAACATGCAACGGTGTTCCATGAGAAGTAGAAAATGGATCGACATAAGCACCTCTAGAGAGCAAGAGTTCCACAATTTCACAGTGCCCTGAATCAGACATTTGGAATATAAATACAGTTAACTATATGACAGTTCCTTTTATTAGCAAGTCTTCTCATGAGTTAACTTCAGCTCTTTGGACTTGTATAAGTTCAGTTATGACACGAGTCAGTTCTACAAAGCCAGAGATCATACATGCATGGTTGTGCATCACGGACAAAATGTGCCATGCGCAGATGAACAATTTGGGGATCTTGTTCTATGCCAACGAAAATATATTACTTGTAGTTTCTACTCTATTATCACAAGTTCAGAAACCTATCTCCCACAAGCACAACTGCAATCTCTCTTGTCTCTCTTCATCCACCAAATGTTGATGAAAGTAATGGCTACAGTGCAATGGTAACCAACTAAGACAGGGACAGGGAGTAGAGAATTACCTATCTTGACGGCCTCATGGAGAGGAGTAAACCCTCTTTTGTTGACATGATCTGGATTGGCCCCATGCTCAAGAAGACACCTGATGATATCCACGTGCCCGCCTGCACAAGTAATATGAACTAAATCCCTTTCATCTCTCCTCATCCACCAAATGGAGACCCCACAGTATATTAAAAAATATCCTTTTGTCCCTCTTTATCCACCAAATGTAGACCCCACAGTATATGAATAAATTCATAGCATTCATCACTTGAAGACATGTTGATGGAAGTAATGGCGGCAGTGCAATGGCATAGGAGTAACCAACTAAGACAGAGAGAGAGAGAGAGAGAGGTAGTAGGGAATTACCTATCTTGACCGCCTCATGGAGAGGAGTGAACCCTATTTTGTCAACATGATCTGGATTGGCACCGTGCTCAAGAAGATACCTGACGATTTCCAAGTGCCCTTTACAAGTAATAGCCCAATACAGAGGTGTTCTACCTGTGAAGAACACGAAAAGGGGGAGCTTTGATTATGCATTTAGTACATCACAACGAACACAAGTTTTCTACTACAATGCATATATTCAGCCTTTCTTCTATGTAACGGTGGCATGCGAGAAAATTTAGAGAGCAGACACACACACACCGTCTATGTCGACGGCATCCACGCCCACCCGGACATCCTCGACCAGGAACTCGCACACCTCGGCCTTGTTGTTCCCGGACGCGAAGTGCAGCGCCCCGACGCCGTGCTCCTTGACAGCCTCCACCGCCTCCGCAAGGCGGCCGCGGCCGGCGTCGAGCTTCCTCGCCATCCCTGCACGCACGTACGGCACGGTACGGGTAAAATCAGATACACGGAATCGGGGCCGGGCGGGCCGGACCGAGGAGGGGCGGGGAGAAGCGTACGTACGCTCGAGGACGGCGAGGTCGCCCGTGATCGCGGCGACGAGGAGCTGGCTCTGCGGCGTCCCGGGAGCTGCAGGAGGGCGAGTGCGAGTGAGCTGCGGCCTGCGGGCTAGGGTTTTGGGCGGCGGAGGGAGGGAGAGCGGGGGTGGAGAGAGAGGCGCTTACCGTGGGCGAACTCGCGGCTAGGGCGCGCCATGGCGGGGCGGCGGGGTGGGAGCCGGAGAGCTGGGAGGGTTTCTCGTCGGAGTGGAGCGGGAGAGTGGGCGCCGCGGCTGTGAAAGGGAAATTTCTGTCTAGTGATGACTGACTTGGCTTGTAGCCTTGTGGTACCAGTGGTACTAGTGGGCCTTGTTTCGGCGTGTCACTAGCTTGACATGCACTCGGCCCGTCAACAATGTCACTGGCCCGGCACACGAAGCCTACCCGAAACATTTGCGTTCCTAAAAAAAAAACATTTGCGCTGGAGCGAGCCATGCGCCGGCAAATCCTATATACCGCGGACATAGCAACGCTCCGCATACCCCCTATCACTTATTGGCCCGGCGCAGTTTCAAGAGGAGGACGACCGACCGCGAGAGAAGAATGACGATCAGCAAGCACCCGTCAACAACAGGGACGACGTGGCTGGCCGTGACGTCGTCGGCTAGACGAGGAATGGACCTCACCGTAGTCGGCGATGACGCGACGACGCAGGTGAGGTGATGCCGGACCTTACCTGGGGGATCAGTGCGGGAGCTCGCCGGTGACTGGCCTTAGGGTTTCAAGGTGCGAGGGTTCATCGAAGCCGGAGATGTGGCCAGGATTAGAGGGAAGCCGTGGAGAGGCAGTGGACCAGTGGAGGCAGCGGCTTGAGCAGGGTGCGGCGTGGATGCGACGCGATAGCGATGCCAAGCATGGGGGGTGGGAGGAGGTGGTTGCGGTCAGTGGGGGGGGGGAGGGGGAGTCAAAGAATGAGTGGAGGAGGCGACAGAGACGAAGAAAAGGAAGAAGTGGTCGATGAGGTTGGTGGGCAGTGGCCCGTGATGACCGCATGCGTTCGTCGGGTCCCTTCTAAAATAGGAGTGTCGCTGACCTCCGCGCTTTGCCCTGTGCGAATTAAGATGGACGGTTATGGTGGGCATCGTCCTTGCTTAGCCGCTTAGGTACTACTGTATTCGTATCAGCTGCCATGGGCTTCGAGGATGCGTGGAGGGTCCATCGCCAGCTTGTTTATTCGATAAATGGTTTTTGGGGGCCCCAAGGTCTTTCGGAATTGCTAGTGGGTTGTAGCCTTGTAGTTGCAAAAGCAGTAAAATTGTATGAACTTTATTAAAAAAATTATACATGAAAATACATGTGCTTAACATGTATAGGACATATTAAAATAGAATATTTTCATGACGGTTGTCCTTTAACAAAAAAAAATGTATTTAGAGAAAAAACAAATTATTTATGCATGTACATGTGGTTGTACCCTACATATATGTAAAAATATCATTAACATATATTCGAATTTGTTCACTGCACAAAACAGGGATGTGTGGGTCTATAATACTAGCAACTACTGTAGCAGTCTAGTACCCCCAAGAGATTTATCCTTCTTATAAGTATAAACAAAACTATTTTATCCATAGCATATTCTACAGGCTTGTAGTATGTTGTTTGATTATAAATAAACTACGGGAACTATTTGTGAGTTCCGTATTTTGCTACTGCATGTATTTTGAAAACCGTTTTTTTTTTTTTTTTTGACATGGAACACTGAGCTTTTGAAAACCGTTTTTGCTACTACAAATTCTACCCGGGGTTTTACTACTATCAAATTCGTTTTTCTTTTTTATTAGGGTAAAAAAAAAGGTAGTGCCCTTCTAAGATATAAGCCCAGCCCGTGTCAGAGTAGTATGAGTGCGTAAAGCCCAGCCCAAAATGCGTTCCGCCGCTGAAAGACCTAGCTCCGCCGCCACCACTCCACAGTCCACACCACTCCTCTTGCAAATCGAGCTTCAGAGCCGGGATGAGCTCCCAGCCGGCGGAGGCCGGCGAAGTACCGGCGCCTCTCCTCCATGGCCTTCCGGACGAGATCGTAGTATGGGAGATCCTCGTGCGCCTGCCCCCCAGATCCCTCCTCCGCTGCCGCGCCGTCAGCCCAGCCTGGCGCCGCGCCACCTCCACCCGCCGCTTCCTCCTCGCGCACCACGCCCGCCAGCCCACCCTCCCCATCGTCTGCGCCTCCGAACGCATCGGCGCCTGCCACGAAAACATCCTCTCCTTCGACCACCGGGCCGCCGACAGCCACCTCCAACCCGTCGCCCGGTTTGAGGACACCTTCACCCCGGTGGCCTCCTGCGACGGCCTGCTCATCCTCTACAACCATGACCCGACTCTCTCCTGCTACTACGTCTGTAATCTGGCCACGCGTCAGCACGCTCCCCTCCTGCATCTGTCGGTCTTCGAATTCGATATATTGGGCATGTATGCGCACCGCCCTACCGGCGAGTACCGACTGTTGCTGGAGCCAAGGATGGGCGACGTACAAGATCTGGTACCTCAACACCAGATTGGCTACTATGTCTTTGCGTTGGGCTCTGACCAGCCGCCGAGGTACATCGGGGGGGAAGCTACAGCGCTCTCTTTTTTTGGCCAATGTTCATTCAATACTGCCCTGCTCCATGACAGCCTGCATTGGCACCCAGTGCAATATCAGAGTCACCCTCAGCAGCTTCCGGTAATAGTATTCGACACCATGTCGGAGTCGTTCGGGCAGATGCGTGCTCCACATGATGTTCATGCAAACTCATCTATCTTTGAGATGGATGCCACCCTCGGCCTCTATCGCTGTGACGCAGACATGGAGATTCTTAATATATGGGTGTTGCAGGACTATCAAGGCGAGGTTTGGGAGAGGAAGTACAATGTCATATTGCCAGCCGCACAAATCAGGGACCAGTTTAAATGGTTGGATGACAATTGGGGTGTCATCCCCGTGTCGGTGGACGGTGACGTGCTCGTGATGGTTACTTATGGCGGGTGGCTATTTTACATCGACACCAAAGGCAAACTTGTTGGCAGCTTCCATCGTTATGGCCAACGCTTTGAGGATTGTCCATGTCAGCTCAAACAATCTCTTGTTCCGCATGCTTTCTTCACTGCACTAGAAGGTTATGCTGTGAACGGTTTACCTTTCGTCTGACGGCTGTTGAATGAGGTGGTTTCTCTCAAGGCCTAGCTGTCGTATCCTCATAAGCTGTAATAAATATGAATTGGATCAAGTATGAGCCTGCTGGCCTTTTCTTATTATTGTCAGGTTATGATCAGAAGCTCTGAATGTTATGTGGTTGCATGAATCTATGCTTTTACGATACACATTTGGGCTGAAGTGACTTGTTGTGTTAAACTGACCAAGTTATTTTTCTTTACTTTTGAAATATTTACCGATCAATCAACCTCATGTATCTAATTTCCTGGGCCAAGGATGTACTCGGCTTTGCCTTGTTCTTTTAATCTAGTGGTTCTTCTTAGCAGTAGGCAATTGTTAGCAATCTTTATGCCTGATGTCCCTATTCATTGAGAGGAATTGGTTTTATTATTTATTTACCCAGTGTTTTCTCTTAGCACTCAGTTGTTAGCAATCTACTATATGCTTCTTGTCCCTATTCCTTGAACTGAAGAAATGGACTGTTTCTACCCTTTGTCGTAGCTGATGATGAAAAGAGACAGAATTTCCTCTTTATTGACTTGCAGGCTGCATCTAATTTCTAGAAGATGGTTACAATACTAATCGCAAAATATACACGGTTGCATACTAAGTTAATTTCTCAATGAAATGCTCTCTTATAATTCACTTTTCTTCACGCTTCTGTTGCATCTCAATGAAATATAAATGGTTGCATCTTTATAATTTGAGACACTCTCACTGTTAGAGCAGTATCTGAAAAAAAAAATCTCATTCCGAGGAGAAATGTTCTAGCACCGCAGCCTGAAAATCTATGTATAGATGGATGGCTTTTTTGTGCTTCCATCCTGCCACAAAATTTCTGTTGCATTGTTTGGAATGGTCTCTTACTATTTCAGTTTACCCGGTAACCAATAGGCATATGAAAATTTTCTGATTGTCAGGCTCAGGTTTCACGTTGTGTTCACGTCCCAGGCCAATTGTAGGACAAATACATGCAGTTGTGAAAAGTTAGCACTCCAAAATAAAATTTTACTGCGTATATTGTGTGCCATGGAAAGGGTTGTTGCTCAGCTGCTTGAACTTTAGCTGCCCAGTTTGGTGTTACTGACATGGCCTCTTCAGTGTAAGCCATAAATTGGCGAGGCGAGTTCTTGCCTAGTTGCATTCTACACCATATATGCGATGCAGTATACTCTTTAGTCTTTACCTTAACCAGTAGTATTATGTGCTCTTTGGTAGCAAGCTAGTCGAGTTATAGCTGTACCATAGCTCAGTCATGGTCAATGCAATAGAGCAAACTGAACAGTAGTCTCTAGAGAGCCTGGGACAAGTGCATGCACACTCACACACGTTGGAATCCAGATAAGTGTACTTGCAGATGCACTACCGAGGAGTTTTAGTATTCTTGATAGCCGGACGCGGGTGCCGGAAAGGAAAAAAGAAACAACAGCAAAATAAAAGTGAATCACCGTGAGCAAAGTCTACCGTACCGTAGACACCTAGAAGCTCGCGATATCCGGCCGCTCGACGTCCGGGAAACGGTGCCCCCAAAGCTCGATGTCGTCAGCACAACGGGCAAGGATCTGCGAGGGGGACTAGACAAGAGCATTGAACGTAGCGTCATTCCACGCCTTCCAGAGACTCCAGTGAATAGCAGCAATCCCGAGGCACCAGACGGATGGCCTCAACGAAAGAGGAGCAGGAGCAGAGATGTCCCACGGAGAGGAAGGCACGGATGCAGGGAGGTCAAGACGATGCCAAGTCTCGGAGGAGGCCGGCGGCCGGGTAGAGGAAGAAAATGTGGTCGCAGGTTTCGGTAGCCCTGCAACGCTCACATGAATCTGAAGGAGCGCATCCCTTGAAATAAAGATTAGCACGGGAACTGAGGCGGTTGGCGTCGGCGAGGTGACAGAAAATCTTGATTTTGGAGGGGAGGCGTGATCCCCAGGCGATGATGGCAGAAGCGTCAATCTGGCTGAGCAAACCGTGGCCACGGGGACGTTTGGCCGCTTGAAATGAGAAAAGAGGGCAAGAAAACGGAAGGATACCTCCAGGGAGCCATGTGTCAAGCCAAAAGGAGACATGCCGGTCATTGTGGACGAAACAGCGGGTAAGCGAGCGGTAAAGAGGGAGGCAGTGGGAAACAATTATGTCGATGAATGAAGGAGGGGTGGGTGGAGATGTCGCCGAGATCACGCTCGGAGTGCCCGTGGAACCACTCTTTCCCAGGGAGGTCCTCGTTTTGGTGGATTTTGTGGACGAAGATCATGAGGAATGCATTGTTTTGTTGTTGGAGATCCCGCAACCCGAAGCCACCAGCCTGCACACAAAAAAACCTAGCTTGTCCCAAGCAATTAAACATCGAGCATCGGAGCAATGATCCTTGCTCATCCAGAAAAAGGCACGTCTTCTCTTATCAATCGCATCGATCACACCTTTAGGAAGAAGGAAAGAACACATAAAAATAGGTGGCAAGGTTATTAAGGACGGCGTTGTAGAGGACACGCCGTCCACCAGAGGAGAGAAGCATAGCGCTCCAACCGGACAGACGTCGGTCCAAGGAGGAGAGGAGAGAGGTATAGGCAGATAGGGGGAGTTTTGTGGGGGAGAGAGGGAGACCGAGGTAGGATTGGGGAAAGGAAGAGATGGGGCAACCAAGGATGGTGGCAATGGAAGCGGCTACAACAGTGTCAATGTGCATGTCAACGTAGCAAGATTTGTGACAATTAATCGGAAGATCGATAGCATCCGCAAAGTTGTCCATAATCTTTCTGAGGCACTCGACATTGTTTATTGTCGCCGCGGCAGAGAATGAGGGTATCATCCACGTACTGGAGAACCGGGGGAGGGCGGAGAGGATCAATGGGGTGGGAGAGGGTACTAGAATTGTAGGTTGCGCAGATCATTTTTTGAAGGACGCCTGCAACAATGATGAATAGGTAGGGGGACAGCACATCGCCTTGCCGGAGGCCATTCCGGCAGTGGATCCAAGTCCCAGGAAACCCGTTTAGGATGACCGCATTGTGCCCAATCTCAAGGATGGAGCACATCCAACGGCACCGCCTGTCGTCAAACCCCTGGGCCTAAAGGATGGTAATGAGGCTACCCTAGTTTACAGAGTCGAAGGCTTTGCGAAATTCGATCTTGAAAACGATGGTGGGGACTCTCCAGGAGTGACAACACCTAACAAGATCAGTGGAATAGATGATATTCTCTGAGATTCTACGACCAGAAAGAAACCCGGTCTGGTCAAGGTCGACCAACGCATGGATAGAGGACTGGAGCCTGGTAGGTAGAACTTTTGTGATGATTTTGATAATGCAGTTTTGGAGGGAGATGGGGCGAAAGTTAGAGGGGCATCGAGCGGCCTCAAATTTCGGCAAGAGAATAAGGAAGGCTCTGTTGATACGAGTTAGCTCAATGGCGTGGTTAAAGAAATCTTTGCACACAGCCATGACGTCGGGAGAGATAGTGGCCTAGAATTTAGTGTAGAAATTGGGGCCAAACCCGTCGGGGTCGGGGCTAGAGTTCCTGTTCATAGTGAAAAGGGCGCTCTTGACTTCGGAGAGGTAAAGGGGAGAAGAAAGGTTGTGAGGGAGCGGCGGGGTATGGGGATATAGGTTAGTGAGAGAGAAGTTCCACGTGTAAGTCTGGGAGACGCCAAGGAGCACTCGGAAAAATTCCAAAAGGATTTTTTCCTTGGCGGAGTGGTTCTTGAAGGACGTTCCGTTAAGGTCAAGAACAGGAATGGAGTTACGTCGGCGCCTACAGGAGGCTAGCCCTTGGAAATACTTGGTATTCTCGTCACCACCAAGGGCGTACCGGTTTGACCGAGTGTGCCAGTAGAGTCAACGTTCACGGATGGAGAGGTGGAGGGTGTCGACAGTAAGAGAACGCAACTTGCTCTCAAAGGAGAAAAGGGGCCGACGTTCTTCAAGGAGGTCAACAAGATTAATGAGAATCCGGGTGTCGGACACGCGCTGCGCGAAGTGGTTGCAGTTCTTAGTCCACTTCTTAAAAGCAATGCGGAAAACTCGTAAGCGAGAGAGACAATCCTCGCAGCGGCATCAGATCGGAAGGTAGAGTTCCGAGAAGAATGAATAGCACCACAGAAGTTGGGGTGAAGGGCCCAAGAGCGTTGTATCGAAAGATGTTTGACCGGGGAATGCTAGAGGAGATCACTAGTTTCACGAGAGGCGGAGCTAAGAGCGGAGGAAGGGAAAAGGAAGTTCCAGGCGTTGTTGACGAAAAAACGATGCGGATGAGAGTGGGGTCAGAGCGTCGGTTGTACCAAGTGTAGAGTCTGTCCCTAAGAGGGAGCTCGATGTGACAAATAGGGTGGATGAAGTTGTTAAACATATCGGCCTCTCTATGGTTTAGCCGTTTAGGTTATCATTGTTTCGGTCAAAAGCTTCATGGAAAAGATTGAAATCCCCGCAAAGAATCCAAGGAGTTTCGTCCCCGAGATCGTGAGTGGCAAGGCTGAGGAGCAAGTCCTCCTTCAGCACACTGCGACACAGAGCATAAATGTTGGTGGCCCTGAACTTAAGGTTATTAGCAGAGGTGAGAAGGTCAGTAGAGAGGGCGTGATCAGAACCGAAGGTGCCGAGCAAGGAAAAATTGTTTGTGTCCCAGGCAGAGATAGTACCACCTACCAAACCGAACGAGTCAACGCAAGCAAAAGTGCGAAGATTGGGAGGGAGAAAGGAATTAGCTTTAGACTAAGTTAGGGCGGCAAGCTTAGATTCCTGAATCGCCACGAAATTGAGACGGAGATTAGAGAGGTTAGCAGAAACTATTTTGCACTCATCTTCGTCACCAAGCCCACGGAGGTTCCAGGAACCAAAACGAAAATCGTTAACTAACATGGGAAACGGGGAAGACACCAGCGCAAGTAGCAAAAGGGGACTGCATCATCCATTAGGGAATTAAAAGGCTTAAGGTCATTACACATGGATGGGACCATTAACATGAAGGAAACTAAAAGCTGAAACAACATAGACCTAGCAGCGACACTATTTCTAGCTGGGAGCGTGCAGTCTAAGAGGCCGGCGCAGCGACGCGGATCGACTCCGAGTCTCGCCGCAAGAGATGGAGATACACGATCGGGAGCCCACCGGAGAGGAGGAATCATGGTGCACGGCGGGGCACCGCGGCGGAGTACAAGGCCGCCGAGTCAACGCTGCACGACGCGCCAAGCTCCTTGAGCTTGCGTAGCGATCCCAATAATGGAGGAAAGATAATCATCTAACTACTGCTATGGGTCCGTAATCCAATAATGAACTACTCACGCATCACCATGGAGGCGAAGTGCTGGTGTAGATGCCTCCGGCCCTCCTGCAGAGTACCGGAAATGGGCTCGAGATTGGTTTCCGCAACGACAGCGGCTCTGTATCGAAACTGGTAAAGCTTCTCCTAATATTATAGGCGGAGGGGGTGTTGAGAGTTGGTGCATAGGGGGCCACGCGGGTGGGAAGTGATTGGAGCTGCCTTAACCCAGGAGGCCGAAGAACAGGAGTACATTATCACATACCTAAGTCGGCGATTGCTGGATGCCGAGTCTAGGTACAACTTTATGGAGAGGTTGTGCTTGTCTCTTTACTTTGCTTGCACCAAGTTGCGCCATTATCTGTTATCCAGTGAGTGCAAGGTTTTTAGTCAGACTGATATTCTCACACACATGATACAAATGCCAATTCTCAGCGGGCGAATCGGTAAATGGGATTATGGTTTGACTGAATATGATTTGGCTTATGAACCCCTCAAATCTGTGAAAGGCCAGATTGTAGCTAATTTTATTGTTGAACATCGGATTGACTTGGATCAAGAAGCCAACTTGAATATTGTGTCGACTGTATCGTGGAAGCTTTATTTTGACGACTCAGTTTCAGCAGCGGACGGGAATTCTGCATTGTGTACATCTCACCAAACAATACTGTCGTTCGAGGCCTCTTGTCATCTTGATTATTTGTGTACTAATAATGAAGCCGAATACGAAGCACTTCTATTCGGGCTAGAGATTTTGATTGACGCAGGGGTGACTCATGTTGAGGCACATGGCGATTCACTGCTTATCGTCCAGCAAGTGGCCAAGATCTTTCAGTGCAATAGTGGATCACTCAATGTATACCTCGACAAATGTCTCGACATTGTATCAACTCTGGATTATTTCTCTATCTCTCATGTGTCCAAGCAAGATAATTGGCTCGCCAACGAATTAGCACAACAAGCATCAGGTTATTATTTCAGCAGGGTCATATTCTTCATAGCAAAAAAGCCAGTGTTAGTTGCTGCCAATTCAAGCGAGTCCAGAGATGAAGCCGGTTTAACCAAGCCGATTCTGGAGGAAGGATCAGGTGCAACCCGGCCAGGAGGGTGTGACGTAACCTGGTTGGAGAAGTCTGGTGTAATCCGGCCAGCTGACTGGAGGACACCTATTATTAACTATCTACAAAATCTGAGTCAGAGAACGGACTGGGCTATGCAGCAGCTTGCTCTCAAATTCACATTGATTGATGGCAATTTGTATCCCTGAACAAGTGATGGTCTTCTTCTAAAGTGCTTGAGTGAAGACCAATCTTTAGTTGCTATGGGAGAGGTGCATGACTGCTTATGCGGAACACATCAGTCGGCCCACAAGATGAAGTGGATGCTCAGGCGAGTCGGGTTATATTGGCCGACGATGATCAATGACTGTTTCAGATACTAAAAGGAATGCGAAGCCTGCCAGAAGTTTGGAGATATTCAGTTAGTGTCGGCTTCACTTCTTAATCCTATCATAAAACCATGGCCTTTTACATGTTGGGCACTTAACTTTGTTGGCATGATCAACCCGGCTTCATCCAGAGGGCATCGGTTTGTGTTGGTTGCTACTGATTATTTCACCAACTTGTATGAAGCAATACCTCTCAGGCATATGACCCACAAGGAGGTAATTCAATTTATCACAGAACATATTGTTCACCGATTCGGTATTCCGCAGACTCCTTCTATAGATCAAGGTACTTCCTTCATGGCTAAGGAGGTGTAACAGTTCGTCGAATCGCTTGAGATCAAGATGCTCAGTTCATCTCCATATTACGCTCAAGCAAATGGACAAGCCGAATCCAACAACAAAATCTTAATCAAGTTGATTAAGAAGAAAGTACAGAACTACCCAAGACATTGGCATGAGGTACTGTCCGAAACATGATGGGCCCACAGGATCTCAAGGCATGGAGCAACTAAGGTAACTCCGTTCGAGTTAGTATATGGGCAAGAGGCCGTTTTACCTATGGAAGTGAATCTGGCCGTCTTGAGGTTCGCCAGGCAAAATGATTTGTCGGCTGAGGACTATTACACTTTGATGATGGACAACATAGCTGAGGTAGCTGACAATGCATGATGGCATTGAGAGATATCTAGAAGGAGATGTTGCGGGTAGGAAGAACTTACAAAAAGAGAGTCTGGCGAATTTTCAAATAGGCAACCTGGAAAGTTATATTGCCGGTTGGTGATACGTCTTCGAAGTATCTATAATTTTTTATTTTCCATGCTTGATTATATATTAGTGCCACATGTTTTTATAATGTTTTATATCATTTTGGCATGATTTATGAAACTAACCTATTAACAAGATGTCCAGTGCCAGTTCCTGTTTTCTGCTGTCTTTTTGTTTCAAAAAAGTCGTTCTAGGAAGTTTCTCGGATTGCGCTCCTAATTTACATGAATTATTTCCAATATGAAACAAAGACGGAACCCGAAGGACGCCCGGAGGGGAGCCCCAGGGGCTCCAGACGCCACCTGGCCGCGTTTTCTGTTTTGTCGAGCCCTGCTTTGGTCTCTGGTTTGATGGTTGTACGTGCTAAAAATCCGGTACATTCCGTTTTGTTTCCCATCCTAGTCTTTTGCGACATAAACCCAAGGACGGGCAACCCCCCTTAGGCCGCGCCTGGGGCCCACCTGGGCGCCTCCCTCGCCTCCTCGCGTCGCCTCTTCGCCTATAAATTCTCTCTCGACGCAAAAACCCTAAAAAAACCCGATCATATTTCCTATAAGACGTTCGAGGCTGTCGCCATCTCCAACCCTAGTTCGGGAGGGTTCTGCAGCTCTTCCCGGCACCCTGCCGGAGAGGGGAATCGACACCGGAGGCATCTACACCATCATGCCTGCCTCCGGAGTGATGCGTGAGTAGTCCACCACGGCACTACGGATCCATAGCAGTAGCTAGATGGTTGTCTCTCCTCCTTGTACTCCATTGCTTAGATCTTATGGGCTGCATATTATGATCAAGATCATATTATCTGTAACTGCTACATGATTGTGTTTGCATGGATCCGATGAATTGTGTAAGTCATTGCTTTTGTTCATCTATGTGTTGTGTTTTATCTATGATCTTGCATGCTCTCCGATGCTAGTGGATGCTTTGGCCAAGTAATTATTAGTGTTGTATGAGGGAGTATTTATGCTAGATAGTGGGTTCATGCCTCTCTTGTCTGAGCTCGGGCTGACAGTAACGATTAAGACGAGAGATGTGCTGTTGCCAATAGGGAGAAAACATCGGTGTGATTTCCTTATGTTATTTACATTGCTTATATTATGCACTTTGCTTATTGCGATGATCTGTTGCTTGCAACTTAATACTTTTGGGTGACATGCTGGATAGCGATCCCAGGGTGGATTATTAGTCATAGATGCAGTTGGAAGACAGTCTATGTATTTTGACGTAATGCCCATATTAGATGAAACAGTGAACTATATTGTTTTATGATAGCCTTGTTGTGTGATACGTCTCAAACGTATCTATAATTTTTGAGTGATCCATGCTAGTTTTGTGATATTGTCACATGTTTTTATTATCAATTATATCATTTTTATGCATTTTGTCGGACTAACCTATTGACAAGATGCCCAATGCCAGTTCCCTGTTTTTGCTGTTTTTGTAATTCAGAAAAGTCACAACAGAAAATATCGTCGGATTGCCCTCAAAATTTACGGAGATTTTTTATGCGACGGAAGACACCCGAGGACCAAAGGGCAGCCTGGGGGGCCACCCACAGGGCAGGGGCGACCCTGGCCCGCGGCCCCACCTGGACCCGCGGGTGGGACCCGCACCTGCTCCTGGGGCGTCCCCTCGGCCCCCTCTGACGCCTATAAAATCATTTTTGACCTAAAACCGAGAGGGCGGCCATTATTTTCCAGAAACTCGACCCCAACGCACCGTCACCGAAAACCCTAGTTTGGGATCCAATCTGAAGCTAATCCCGACACTCTGCCGGAGGGGAGATTGATCCCGGAGGGCTCTTCATCGCCATGCCTTCCTCTCGGATGATTTGTGAGTAGTCTCACCTTGGACTACGGGTCAATGGCAGTAGCTAGTTGGTAGTCTCTCTCTTGTGCTTCATGTCTTATAATCTTGTGAGTTGCCTAACATGATCAAGATCGATTATTGTAATGATATATGATGTGTTTGCTGGGATCCGATGGATTATGAAGTTATGTTCAGATTGTGTATGATTCTTATATGTTGATTTATGTTCTTGCATGCTCTCCGATGTGCATAGTTACTTTGGCCAAGTGATTGTGTGTATCTCCAAGAGAGAGTATTTATGCTAGATAGTTGGTTCATGCCCCCTTTTTGTTCCTGGGCACGAGTGACAGAAACGTCTAAGGGCGAGAGTGTGATGTTGCTACTAAGGGTAAAACAGCGATGTTAATGTCTCTTTTGATATTAGTATTGCTTAGTTCATGCACTTTACTTAATGCAAATGTCTGTTGCTTGCAACTTAATACCGTTGGGTGACAGGCTGGATAGCGATCCCACGGTGGACTTTTTAGACAAAGATGTAGTTGGACTCAACGGTCTTTGTTCCTTGTTGTGATGCCTCCATAAATATTATCATGCTCTTTATGTCATAGTTAAATTGGGTTTGTGTCATAATCTTGTCAATTGCCTAGCTGTAATTCGTTCACCCATCACATGCATATTTTATTTACTTGAGAGACTCCACTAGTGAACCCATGGCACCCGGTCCATCTTTTTACATTGTTTACAACCTTATTTACTTACTTTTCATCATCATTACTCCACTGGTCACCTTTCATTATTTCATCATACAATTAACCGTTTTGTTTTCTGCGAGACCGGAAAGATTGACAACCTTTCCGCCGTTGGGGGTAAAGTATTTGGTTGAGTGTGTGCAGGTCCACGTCTGTTGAAGGTTAAGCGTCAGAGATCTTCAACATTCACCTCGTTGTTGATTTCAAAGTCTTACTGGTTCGATAAACCTCGGTTCGTTAACGAGGGAAAACTGCTGCTTGCTACATCCACGCCTTCGCTTGGGGCACAACCCAACTATTTTAATATCATCATCCAGAAGCAACCAAGCAAGTTTTCTGGCGCCGTTGCCGGGGAGCGCACTAAAGATACATAAGAAGATTAGTCCCCGTCAACTCTGCCATCAGTAATCATTGTGCGCCCATAATTCTGGCAATTGTCATGCTGTAATTTGTTTACCCATCATGTATATCTTTTAGAGAGACACCTCTAGTGAACTGTGGATCCCGGTCCTATTTTCTACATTGCTTACAATTGTTCTCATGTATGGCTGATATACATATAGCTCCCTTAGCATATGGCGGATGAGCTTAAGCATCACCCTTAGGCAAAAACTTCTACAGTGAATATTTTCTAGTACGTAAGCTCTACTAGAAAACAGAGCATGTGTTAGCACCCGTTTTTGACAGGTCACAGGTTCAGGACTCGCCCAGGGGAGAATTGGCGACCCGACAGAACCAGAGACTCGGCTAAACCAAGACCCGGCAGAACCAGGAACCTAGCAAGGCCAGGGACCCGGCAGACCCAGAACCAAGCGAAGACATAACCCAAGCTTCTTGAAGATTCCATAAGTCACTTCAGGAGAAGTCAGAGGCGGGGTGACTAATGCTTGGAGGCCCACCGAGTTAGCCGGATTACACACGAGACAAAGCAAGTTCGAAGCCAGCACGGAAGGACAAAAGATTCCAGACGGGTCAGAAGCGGACACTTGAGTCCGGGTCTAGTACGAAACCGGCTTGTAATTTTGCCTTGTTTAGAGTTCTGACCCAAAATACCAGTTGTAATCCTTGTAGGAGTCCAAGGACTTGTACGGGAAATCCAACCGCCTCATTATATATATTGAGGTGATGACCGATTGAAATTAAGCAAACAATCGACAATCGCTACAAATCCTACTTTTTACCCTCAAAGTCTTGTTACTGCTTCCGTCATTTGGCGACTTCGTATGAGTTTATCCAATATTGATAACCGAACCCCGGAGCAGCCAAGTCCGGTCGGGTTTAGCCATTCGTCCCCGGCTTCCTCCGACGGGGTCCCTCCCGAGGATCTGGACGTCTGGTTCCAAAAGCGCCGGTTTGGCTGTCTTGCGTACCGCGTTGTTAGCCGGCCTTCCGCGGGGTGAGTTGCGAAGTATCTCCCCCGACTTCACGGGTACACGAGGACGTTTTTGTGTGACGCATTTTTTTGCGCAACAATACCGTTGTGTATGATTATTAATATATCAGTGAACCTTCTTGCATAACAAAACAATTGAGTGCCCCATATTGACTTGTAATTTGGACTGCCGTGAATGACTTCATCACCAGCTTCCGCCATCGACATCTCTATATGTCTCATCAGCTTCATTTTACCATCTTCGCTCCAAGAAATAAATAAGACGTGTGAGCTTAATAAAAAATTACTTAGTAAGTTTGATGCAATATGTAGCACAAACAAATGCAATATTGAACATATTTTATAGTGGATTATTTTGTGATATTAATTTGGTATTGTACATGTAGATACAGGGGCGGAGCTACAGTATCAGGTTGGGGTCAATTGACCCCGACGACTTTTGTCCAGTCTCTTGTACCTATAGCGCAGTAGAAAAAATTACTCATGTGAAAGAAAAAATTGACCCCATCGCATCAGCTTTTATCCATGCGTGCACTGACCCAGCTAACTAGTTTTTTGCAGGTCAAACAAATGCAGCAAGCAGCACTTCTAGCACAGCCTACTCCAGTCACCAGATCGACCAGTTGATGCATGAAACGAGAGCGGTATCACGTCGGATTAGTAGATAGTCAAAATTAGGCCTCAAACGACCACATCTCAATTTAAGTAACCAAAAAGGCAGTACCTGTAATTTTCTTATATATTTCTACTTATTTTACTACTAATGATTAGTTATTTGGCACACAGTAAAACTATAATGGAGTATATTATTGAATTTGAAAACAAAATCAAACCGACCAGTGCCAATGATGCCTATCATTGTGAAGGCCCACCAATGCATAATTTACTTCTTGGAGCAAAGAATTCTAAATATATAATTTGGAATGCGAGGAAATTATTTCGTGAACACATCTTTTACGGGTATAAGCATTATTTATTTTTATGTTACACTAGCAAGTAGGATTTTCTTATTTAGGTGAGTTCACTATAAGAGAGTTTATAAGCATGTTAGTGACTACCAATTAATTATTTAACCTATCCGAGCTATATATTAGTGATATTTTTTCTTCAAAATCGCGAAAGACTCGAAAGTCGAAAAGAGCTTATGTTTTTAGGTCATCAGTGTTGCTTTGTCATGTTGACCCCGGCGACCTTTTTTTCTGGCTTCGCCCCTGTGTAGATACCCTATTCACCACCTAGGGTACAAATAAGATTATTTTGCACCCATGATTGTTTTTATGTTGTTACATGAAAAAAGTCACAAAACAACATAAATGTGTATTTTAATCATATTTTTAAATAAAAATTATACCATGTGTATATTTTATTATGTTTTCTTTTGACTTGGTACATAAGACAAATTTTGCGAGACGTAAAGATCTTATACGGTTGTGAAGATACAGAGTGGCCGTAGAATAACTATTCTACTACCTGAAAGTCAAATAGCGTCTCCCATTGTACATGTTACTATATTCGTTATAAATTGATCAAAGTTAAAAGATGTTAACTTCCAACTAAATTTATATTTTTTGGCACGGAGTGAATTTTTCTGAGAGTTCAGTTGGGACATCGAACTGTAGAGCACAGACCATCCCGCCAAACAAAAGAACAAGCGCACAGATTATCATTTTTATTGGAAGAAAACATGCATGCATCACCAGATCAGTATGGGATATGATCATCCCCAAATCTCACGATGTCACCTGAGCCAATCACAATGTCACACGGTCTAAGATACTAACTACTTTCTGATTGAGGGTTGCAGCAGCCGCTGGCAGGAACAAGAACTGACAGTTCAGAGAGACATCCTATACGGGTGATGGTCCATGGTTCCAGGCTTCCAGCGTCTATCTTGTCTACTATGTAAACAGAGCAAGTACCACCATCTTCGGCACGCGATTCGTCAAAAACGTCGATTCGTCAAACCTGTTAGTCCATCGCTCTCGTCAAAGGTAAAAATGCGCTTCACGAGGTTGCCCTTCCAAGCCCTTCTTCTCGTCGGCGCAAGATTCTTTCAGTAATCTCAGAGCTTCCCTGCACATTCCAGATGATACCATCAGCAAAGCATCTGAACCCCTTAATTTCCGGCGATAGTTCTTGTGGAAATGGGCCAAACAGGCAAATGGTAGCCGTTTCGACACGCTACGTAGCTGCCTATACATTTGCCATAACCCATACTAACCAAGTCATGGAACTGATGCTACTACGTAAACAAAGTAACAAACTGGACTTGAAATAAAGCTTGCAACTAAAGTAGATCGAGTAGGCTAGGCTACCTTAACGCCTTCTCGATTCCAATAAATCCTGGCTTCAACTTGAGACCATCGAGAAATGCGTTCGCATGCCTTTTCGTAGTACTAACAATGAAAGATAATAGAGTTGAGTGGATCGTCAAAAAGGTTAAAACATATGCCATATTGTGATTCTCTGTATCACCTGTAGTTGCACATACGAGCAGCCCAGCAGCCAGCAGGAATGTGCAGAGTCAGGTTGCATATTCCTGCAAAGTTTGGCATCGTTTAAAGCCCCCTCTGCATAGCCCAGGTGAAGCCGGCAAAAGCCCCTATTGCCAATCAACATTTTCATGATCAACCAACATAGCCTACAACCAACAAAACCAAATGAACAATTATATGTTTTTTGACAAATCTGCATATAATCCTCAGATATCTAAGACAAGGCTCGGTAAGTATATGAATGGCAGATAGTAAAAAAAAAAAGAGAGCGAACAGCTTATATCCAGGGCCTGATAAGGGGCTCATGCTTTGTACAGGTTTAAGAGGGTGGCCCGCCATAAGGCAGCAATTAGTTAACAGGCCAACGTTTGAATGGTACAAGAGAAACAAAAAAAATCCTTAAAGACCCAACCTGCCAACTAACCTTCAAATGTGAGGCCCACTACGCTTCTACCAATCAATCCATTGTCACCATGCGTGCTCCCCAAATAAGGTCACATTGTTCCCCAATCTGACTCGAGCTAATCACGTTATTTCCTTATACTAAACGATCTACCACATGGTATACTATTTTTCGTTTTATGTTCCAATCTTTGTACCTAACCTAGATTGACCAACAAAGCTAAACACCACCCGATTCTCAAACTAAAATCACTGTGATGAAAGCGGGAATCATGATCCAACATGGTCTCACTAAAGGACTGTCTTAATTTAAGGAAATATGCGACAGTTTCCGGGCGTGGTGATAGTCATATTAGCACAGAGATGCAACCATTGTAGGCTTTGCCACGAACCCGAATGCTCATTGATTCAAATGTGGTGCAATCAGGGCCACTGTAAAGGTGACACTGCTCGGTGATGTCAATATGAAAGCCTTACAACGTGGGCAATCACTCTAGTGATGACATGCTCAAAGGAACTCCATTGTGAAGGCCCCCACCCCTTTGCTGACACTAATAAGGGCACCTTCAGTAAAGGGTATAAGTGCCTATACAATTTGAGCCATGGTATTGAGTGTCCATGAGCCTTGCAATACATATTTGTCCCTTGGGCTATGCATACAATTAGTTGTTCACACTTGCACTCCTCGTCCCCTTATATCAAGTAATACAAAAGTAAAAAGAGTAGGAAAAATACAAGCAAATAGAAATATAGCACATGTATAGTTAGCACAGCATCCAAAAAAACAGCAGATAGTGATGTAAGCCAATGCAATGGATACAAATGAGACGACAATAGTAGGGGAAAAGAAATGAACTTCAGGAGCTCGAATACTGCAATACATACCATGTTATAGAATTCTAATGCCGCATCGTAATCCTTTTTAAGCAAAGCATTGTCGCCTTCTTCTATTAACTTAGCTACTGACATTTTAGACAAAGGGTGATCCTGGAAATTCAAATACAAATGGAACGACCTCAAGATTGCGGACATTTATGTGCAAAGAACAAAGAAAGGAATGGAACTATTTTCATATTTGAACATGCTATAATTTTTTTTTGTCTGGTACTATTGTCTGTCGTCATAAACAAGCAGAAGTTTAGTTAAGTACCACATTATCCCCCCCCCCCCCCCCCCCCCCCCCCCCCCCCAAGCCCCAAGCTCTGTTGCACGATTATTTTGTTATACTCTGACACGCCCCACACTCCCACAGGATCTCACTGTACCCATCTTGTTTTTTCTTCATTGAACTTTTATAGTGCATCACAATTTTGAACAAACACCATAAACAGGGAATGTCATCTAGTGTCCAAATATAGAAGTTTAAAGTTCAAATATGTCAAACAGGAATTCACGAAAATGAAAGATCACCAGTCTACAGTATGAGCGATGAATATTAAGTTTCTTGCCTAAACAGTTTGATTCAATTTTTTACTTAGAACTATGGCACAGAAGTAAATCAATGCTAATATGCAAATGGTGTTGTTGCTCACACCTCCAACCTTGGCTCGGACGTTACAGAACTAATTATTCCATCAACACTCCAATCATGTATAGCTGCAATAGAAGAGGTAACTTCAAACAGGATCTCGACATCTTTGCGTGTACCAAAGTATGCTGCAAGTTGTACTGGCAAGTGACCAAACTGTTAAGAAAAAAGAGGAAGGTGAATCTCACCGATGTATTTGGAGGAGAAATAAATTAACAGAAATTCAGTGCAAAGTGAAATAGACAAGAATTTGACCAATAGTATTCCATTCATGCCAAAAAGTAGGTTATATGATGAGTTCGTCCTTATCCATAAGGCAGTGCACATGTCTCCAAATAATTCAGCAAGTCCGTAAACTATTTGTCTGTGTGTATCCTAGATGCAGAGGGCCAGGAGATTAACTCATACATTATCTATACAACAGGCAGCAAGTTCCTATTTGACTTTCCGTTGAGTTTCGTATTAGTTAGATATGACTGACTATGGGACTCGTATTGCCGAAGTTTAAGGATGGACAATGCTTAGTTATTAAATGTTACACCCACATGTGTAAATCAATCATGGTGTGATTAAAATATACACCGGTGGACACAAAACTTACTTCATTTAAAACATTGGGATCTGCACCAGCATCCAATAGGGGCTTGAGGACGTCAGTTAGTCCATATCTTGCAGCAGCTTGCAAGGGAGTCACGGTACGTATACCCTTCACATCCACACCAGCCTAGCATTTTAACAGATTCATAGATGGTTCCTCTGAATAATATGTGTCCCAATTTCTCTGTCCAATATTCCATAAACTAGGATACATTTTCAGCTTAAAGCATAAGATAGAACCGTACCTCTAGCAGTAGCTTCACACATTTCACTGAGCGATTAGAGATAGCAAGCATGAGAGGTGAAGTGAAACAGTCTAGAATCTTGTTACACTAAAAAGAGATGCAAGTAATTAGCTCACCAGATTAATGAAAATTTATCAGATGCATAAAAATAAATAATACATATATTCAAAAAAAAAAGATGGAACCATGTGACAGTGGCAATGAACCTTGGTGATTGAAAGAAAAAGAGACAGTTGGTGCAGCATTGCAAAACAAAAAGGAAGAATGCGCATCATCAACAATTCAACATGAGAACCAGAGAGCTTGGACCTCTCTGTCGAGGAACCGTCCCAGGGACAGGTAGTTTCTCGCAAGGTATCGAGTAAGGGGCTGAACACGGAATCAAACAACCCTCAACGGGCCACGGCGACGGTGCTCGTCGAGCTCGGGGAGGGACAGCACTGCAGAGACGAACGCACGGTATTACCCAGGTTCAGGGCCCTCTTGGAGAGGTAAAACCCCTACGTCCTGCTTTTGGTGTATTGCACTGCTTGGAGAGGTCACAGTACAAGGAGAGCTTGTCGAGCTCGAGGTGGCTAACAATGGCTATGGCTCTTGAAACCCTAGAACTGGAGAAGAATCAAGATCCGAACCCTTTGCCCAAACGGGCTCCCCCTCCTTTTATAGGCGTCCTGGACCTCTTCCCCCTAATATCTTGGCGGGAAGGGCTACCACATAGCGACGAAGGAGGAGGCAGGATGCACGATAAAGGTGGAGTCCATGGACGCGGTCCATGGCAGGAGCGGCGTCACCAAAGCTGGAAAAGCTACCGTCCAGCCAGGACGGTGGGCCGGCGCTGCAGGAGCTCAGGACGTGCCCCACGGTGACGTCGCCCTCGTCAGCAGCATCAGACGGTCTCCTTATCACCGAATTGGCAAGTCTTGGACCTCCTTTGCTTGGCGCTGCTTTGTTGACTGCTTTATACACGAGAATGGCAACGACAACGCTGTCGTCATCGCGCTTTGGCGCGCCCGTGACTCTGCGGGGGGCGCAGAGCCCATGTGCGCTCTGTCGCGGAGACAGAGCTGGCTTCCCGAAGAAGGAAACCCTGCGAGGCTGGAGGCCTCGCCGAGCCTTTGGCTTGGTGCCCTCTCGAGGAGAGGTCCCTCGTCGAGGGTAGAAACCCTTGGCGAGGCTCACCAGGCTTGGAGAGCCTCTCCAGGCTTGGAGAGCCTGGTCCTTAGCGAAATCTTCTAAAGAATGTTGTGGGCCCTGGCAGGCCGGACCGTGGTACCCTGGTTTCCACTGTGCCGACAGTAGCCCCCGGGCCCACGATGGGCACGCCGAAGTCATCGATGGAGGCGAAGCGTCGAGGGCCCAAAGGAGCCTGCCTGGGCCGCGACACGTGGGACGCAGCGGTTGCGCCCGAGGCCACGATCTCCTCAGCTTCAACGGGCGATGTGGCGGGGCCCGCCACGATTCAGGGGCCGGTCAATAAAGCCTGGGCGCGCGGTCGGCGCCCTTCACTTCATCCATTACTCCTCTGCACACTCCTCCCAACGCATCCATCTCTTTAGAGCGCTCCGTCTCCAAAAACCCCCTTCTCCAGCGACCATGGCGCCCAAGAAGGCGACCGCTGGCCAGAAGGGCAAAACCACGATGCAGACGGGCACGTCGGCGGCGGCGGCGCGGGGTGCTGCTCCCCAAGGGGCGCTGGAGAAGTCTCGCGTCGGCCCGGCGGGGGTCGACAAGGTGCGCTACTTGGCTGGCGCGGAGTTCAACGAGCACGGCGTCACCAAGATGGAGCCGGCGGGCAGCCGCAGGGTTCGCGAGGGGTATTACCCCATCTTCCTCCACAGCCTCTACGCCGGCCTCGTGCCTCCCTTCTCTGACTTCCTTGAAGCGATCTTGGAGGTGTACCAGATCCAGCTTCTCCACCTTCATCCCAACTCCATCCTCATCCTCTCCATCTTCGCCTACCTCTGCGAGGCCTACATTGGCATCCGTCATTCTGTAGAGCTCTTCCACAACTTCTACTCACTCCGGAACACCGCGCCGGGCGCGGTGGCCGGATGCGTCTCCTTCCGCATCGCCGACGCCAGGAGCAAGTACTATATCCCCATCGCCTGGGTCGGCGAGAACGCCATCACCAAGATAACGAAGAAGGTGGATGACTTCCGCAAGCGGTGGTTCTTTGTCGACACCAAAGTGAAGAACCACCTCCTGGAGGTGCCCGTGGCGCCGCCGAAGAAGTGGGCGCGCTGGGCAAGCGAGGCCATCGCGTGCCCAAACCTTAAGGAGTTGTACGATTGCCTGCGGGGGATCCGCAACGCCGGGGTCACTGGCCAGATGGTGGCGAGAGACTTCACGAGGCGCCGCATCGCCCCCCTCCAATGGCATTCAGAGCCGATGTGGGAGTACGCAGGCCCGATGGACAGGATGCGCCTGTGCGAGGACGACTTCACCTCGGAGGTGCTGAATACAGTCATGGAGACTCTCTTCACCTCGGCGGCCATCCCATCTCCAGCCACCGACGAGGCCCGACCGCTCTTCATCTATGCGGAGGAGACAGTGCGCGAGCACCGCAGCCTCCTGCCCAGATTCGACGAGTGGGGCGTCGTGCCCGCAGGACACCGCGGAGCTCGCAGCAACCCGTGGGTGGCGGAGCTGGAGGAGCAGATGGACGAATCGCCGGAGCCGGCCGAGACGGAGGACTCTGGTAAGGGCGAGGCCTCGGGCGGCGCCGTCCCCTCGGGAGGCGCCAACCCCTCGGGAGGCTTGGCGAGCTCCTCAAGGAGCGTACTGCTTGAAGGGGACCTCCAAGTGATCTCCTCCAGCAGTGACGAGGACGCCGCGCTCCGGAGCAGCGCCTCCGCGCGGCGCTCCGGAGCAGCGCCTCCGCGCGGGCGGACGGCAGGAGGAGCGGTGGCGGCGCTGGCCGTCCGACGAGCAAGGCGTTCGGCGCGAGAACCGGCCATGGCGGTGTCGAGGTTGAAGACGCGCCTCAGCCCCCTACCTGGCGCGCCAAATGTCGAGGAACCGTCCCAGGGAGAGGTAGTTTCTCGCAAGGTATCAAGTAAGGGGCTGAACACGGAATCAAACAACCCTCAACGGGCCACGGCGACGGTGCTCGTCGAGCTCGGGGAGGGACAGCACTGCAAAGACGAACGCACGGTATTACCCAGGTTCAGGGCCCTCTTGGAGAGGTAAAACCCCTACGTCCTGCTTTTGGTGTATTGCACTGCTTGGAGAGGTCACAGTACAAGGAGAGCTTGTCGAGCTCGAGGTGGCTAACAATGGCTATGGCTCTTGAAACCCTAGAACTGGAGAAGAATCAAGATCCGAACCCTTTGCCCAAACGGGCTCCCCCTCCTTTTATAGGCGTCCTGAACCTCTTCCCCCTAATATCTTGGCGGGAAGGGCTACCACATAGCGACGAAGGAGGAGGCAGGATGCACGATAAAGGTGGAGTCCATGGACGCGGTCCATGGTAGGAGCGGCATCACCAAAGCTGGAAAAGCCACCGTCCAGCCAGGACGGTGGGCCGACGCTGCAGGAGCTCAGGACGTGCCCCACAGTGACGTCGCCCTCGTCAGCAGCATCAGACGGTCTCCTTATCACCGAATTGGCAAGTCTTGGACCTCCTTTGCTTGGCGTTGCTTTGTTGACTGCTTTATACACGAGAATGGCAACGACAACGCTGTCGTCATCGCGCTTTGGCGCGCCCGTGACTCTGCGGGGGGCGCAGAGCCCATGTGCGCTCTGTCGCGGAGACAGAGCTGGCTTCCCGAAGAAGGAAACCCTGCGAGGCTGGAGGCCTCGCCGAGCCTTTGGCTTGGTGCCCTCTCGAGGAGAGGTCCCTCGTCGAGGGTAGAAACCCTTGGCGAGGCTCACCAGGCTTGGAGAGCCTCTCCAGGCTAGGCTTGGAGAGCCTGGTCCTTAGCGAAATCTTTTGAAGAATGTTGTGGGCCCTGGCAGACCGGCCCGTGGTACCCTGGTTTCCACTGTGCCGACACTCTCCTTCCCCCCGTCTACAGTACAGAGGAAGGCGATTTGTGCACACCCCTCGCGTTGACCACCTCGCCGCCGTCGATCCGCTCGATTCCTCGCCTCCGGCGGCCGCTCCGGCGGCGGGAGGTTGGGGAATCGGCGGATCACGGTGTGTATATAGTGTAGGTCGTCGTAGGTTGCTAGCCGGAGGCGCTGTGGAGATGGCGGTGTCGCCGGAGTGGCTTTTGCAGGTGGCTTCCTTCACCTCTGTGGTGGGTGCTCCGGTGGAGCTTTGCCGCAGATCTGCCGCCTTCAGCGCACTCCCGGCTCGGAGGAGCCCCCGAGTGTGCTTTCCCCTCACCGGTGGCCGTGTGGCGGCAGCGCCGGGATTTGAAGACCTAGGTGGAGCTGCTGATGTTACCCAAGCCGGCGTCACTTCGAGGTGCAGGATGGAGGTTCCTAGGAGCCGAGGACCGTCGACTTCCCGTCTGCTCAGGGGTTCCTCCCAGTCCAAGCGTCAGTGGAGGAGTGGTGGCGGCGTTTCGCCGGCGGAGCGTGCTGCGCTGCGAAGGAGAAGCTGGAATCTAGAAGGGCCTTTTTGTTATTTTCCTTTGTTTCTGGGTTTTTCTGTAAGAAACTTGGTGTAATCTTTTCAGTTTCACCCCCGCAAAAAAAAACAATTCAACATGAGAATGTTTGGTAGTGGAGCATTCAGTCAGTGCATCGCTAATCACTTCTCTATTAGTTTTCAAATCCATATGACAACCACCAATATTTTTGAGATAGAAAGATAAAAACTAAGACTTATGCCCAGCTTGAATCGCGGTATTCCATATTTTGAGTCATAATATCTGAAAAAACAGGCCCAAGAAAAAATACATGGTGACCTTGACAGTTGTGCTTGGGTACACCCAGCACAAGTTTAGAGTCCAGGTAATGTGGGCACTCTTTTAAGTGTAAAAAAGTTCAATCAACTGAGGTGCTCTTATTTGCAACAAACTTCGTCTCCACCTCCCCCACTCCATACAAGTTCAACCTCTACTCTCAACGTGTCCCCCAACACCACCATTCACACAACACATGTTGCCTTTGCTCCCATTTTGTATGCTCGCGCCCGTTGCCCTTCTTGTTCTCTAGCTCCCTTGATACTCCTCATCAACTCCAGGGATCTTTGTTCCGAATCTAATCATCTCGAACAATTCATCCTTTTAGCATGACCGTAGCAGCAACCACAAGCAAGGAAGCTTCCGCAAGTAGATCTTATCTCCAATATGATAGGGCACCAAGTCCTGATCATTCTTTTAAAACCCATGTGATTTTTCGGACTTATATTCCTCTATGTGAGTAAGTGTGGCTATTTGGGTGGAATATTTTGGAGTTGGCATGTGTGAAATATCAGATTCCTGAACTAAATGCATAAGGTCGATCTTTATTACAGATTTACAGGTGTAAATAAAGTTATTCTTGTGTTACAAATTTATTAAGAATTTCAGACTCAGTTGCAACAAGGGGAAAAGAATCCAAACAGGCCTTAGAAAATTACTGACCAATTCAACTACTTCTTTTCAGGGCAAGCAGTCCACATCAAGAAACCGCGTCAGAATATCAGCGGTTTAGCACATGCGAACTTTTTTTTTTTGCGAAAATAGCACGTGCGAACTTTGATCTTGAAAATTTTGAAATACTAACACATAACAAAGGTGGAGACAGGAAACTTCAATGGAAATGACAATTTAGTGGAGGTCTATCTATTGAAGGTGCTATATGATCATCCTTTTCAATGTTAGAAGGTGAAACTCTGTGTAAACAAGAAGCATATAATTCATAGGAAGGGCCCACGACTCTTTGCTTACTGCAGATGTACACTGAAACTAGTTTTCAGCATCACTTAGAAATTTGACGAGTCATGATTGTACAACCAATTCGTGATTTAATTTCAAAATTTTCACAACTCTACATACTTCTCTAGATACTAGAGAAAAAACAGCAAAATACAAACTAATCTTACTGTCAAGATTAACCGAAAAGTAAAATGGAGGAAGCAGACGGCCAAAAATTATCAAATACAACTTTGTGAAAAATATAGAGAAATATATAATGAAACTTACATCTGCATGGTGATCCAACAAAATCTTCATGGTGCCGTCCTGGTTATGTTGAGCAGCAACATGCAACGGTGTTCCATGATAAGTAGAGAATGAATCGACATAAGCGCCTCTAGAGAGCAAGAGTTCCACTATTTCACAGTGCCCTGAATCAGACGTTTGAAATATACTATAGTTAGCAATATGAAAATTCCTTATATTAGCAATTATTATACACTCCACTTCAGTTATTTCGAACCCTATCAATTGAGTTATGACACAAATCAATTCTACAAAGCCATAGATCACTACATGCATGGATCTGTGCATTGCGCGCCCACAAGATGTGTCGTGCACTTTGTGACCTTGTTCTGTGATTATATTATTCTTATTTTTCTATTCCATTATCACAATTTCAGAAACCTATCTCCCAGAACTGCAATCTCGTTTGTCTCTCTCTACATCCACAAAATGGAGGCCCCACAGTAAATCAAAAAAAAAAAATCACAACATTCGTCACTTGAAGTCATGCTGATGGAAGTAATGGCGACAGTGCAATTCATAGGAATAACCAACTAAGAGAGAGAGGGAGAGACGGCAGAGAATAACCTATTTTGACGGCCTCGTGGAGATGGCGGCGCCAGGTTTTAGAGGGTGGGTATTCATTTTGGAGGTGGGTATTCATTTTGCCAAAATCATCACTGTTTTGCAAAAAAAATCGCCTGTTTTATATAAAATTTTAAAGGTTTGTCAAAATCTTGGGTATTCAGCCGAATACCCAAGAATACCCCTGGCGCCGCCCCTAGTGGAGAGGAGTGAACCCTGTTTTGTCGACATGATCTGGATTGGCACCGTGCTGAAGAAGATACCTGACGACATCAACGTGCCCACCTTTACAAGTAATAGCCCAAAACAGAGGTGTTCTACCTGTCAAGAACACACAAAAAAAGGAAGCTTAATTACGCGTTTACACCGGAACAAACAAACGAAGTTTTCTACGCATACATTCGGAGTTTCTCTCTTCTATGCAACGGAGGCACGCTAAAAAGAAAACTGAGAGAGCAGACAGACAGACAGACACGCCCACCGTCTATGTCGACGGCATCGACGTTCACCCGGACATCCTCGACCAGGTACTCGCAAACCTCCGCCTTCTTGTTCGCGGCGGCGAGGTGCAGCGCCCCAACGCCGTGGTCCTTTACGGCCTCCACCGCCTCCGCGAGGCGGCCGCGGCCAGCGTCGAGCTTCCTCGCCATCCCTGCACGCACGTTACGGCACGGTACGGGTCGATCGGCGCCCCCGAAAATCAGATACACGGAATCGGGGCCGGGCGGGCTGGAGAGAGTAGAGGCGGGGAGAAGCGTACGTACGTTCGAGGACGGCGAGGTTGCCCGTGGTCGCGGCGACGAGGAGCTGGCTCTGCGGCGTCCCGGGAGCTGCAGGGTGCCGCCGTGCCGGGTGAGCTGCGGCTAGGGTTTTGGGCGGCGGAGGGAGAGCGGGGGTGGAGAGAGAGGCGCTTACCGTGGTCGAACTCGTGGCTAGGGCGCGCCATGGCGGGGCGGCGGGGTGGGAGCCGGAGAGCTGGGAGGGTTTCTCGTCGGAGTGGAGCGGGAGAGAGAGTGGGCGCCGGCTGTGGAAGGGAAATTTCTGTCTAGTGATGACTGGCTCGGCTTGTCTTGTAGCCTTGTGGACCAGTGATGGGCCTTGGTTTCGGCGCGTCATGGCTTGACATGCACTCGTCCCGTCACCAATGCATTTCCGGCCCACGAAGCCCACCCAAAGCACTTGCCCAGGACTGGTACAAAAACGCTTGCCACGCCGCCGGCAAACACCGTGCGGATCTTGCGCGCCGCCGCCACTCGTCATGCGCCTGGTCGCCGACCTCGCCTTGCCGTGTCCAAAGTAACATCGAAGGTTCCGGAGGGCGCCTAGGTGCTGCCGTGTAAACCATGGGGCAATAGCGGCATCTTCTGCGGCCGACCCACTCCACCCTTCCGAATCCGGAAGCAGGACGGACAGCGAGGGTGCTGCGCGCGCCGCCATGGGATTCCAGGACGCGTCTACTGGCGGCGGCGGCGGCGGCAGCAGGAAGCTGTCCCTCGCCAGCGTGGGGTTCGCTGGCGCGGGGGTCAGGACCGACGGCGGAGGCAGCGGCGGCTACAAGGAGCTCTTGGTCCTGGCTCTGCCCAAGGACGACGGCGCCAAGGTCATGGGCACCGGGCTGCCGGACGTCGGCGAGGCCGTGAGGGTAAGGACGCCCCTCCCATTCCGAGACTTTAGGTGGTTGTTGTTGGTTCAGTGTTCTCGTCTGATTAAATGGGTGGAATGGCGATTCTCCCATAGTATGTATGGATGGATGGAATATCTAAGCGATGGTACTACCAAAAGCGGCGTCTGAAATTTCTACTTGTTGCCATAAGGGGTGTCTGTTTGTCGAAGAACACATCAACTGTATTTAGTTTGTGAGGGAAATTTTCGGGTACTTAACCCTGATGGCGCAAGTAGCTACTTTCTTAGGCTGAATTTGCTTCTCCACTTGCTATAATCGCCGATGCGCTGCGGAGTGTTTCATTTCTTAACGTACCAATGCACCCAGGAAGCATATTTAATCTCAATATTTGTGAATGTTCATCTCTTGTAGTCTGGTGCATGAAGAGAATCTTTAGCTGTATTTTTCGCGCCTTTTTTTTTCGCCTTTTTGTCGGTATGTAAGGTACAAATTAGACTCTACTATTGTTAGGATCATATTGATTAAAAGAATCAATGCACACGTATCCCGTCTGCTGTTTTTCTGTATGGAGTTTCTAAAAATATTACCACTGTCACTTTTGGTACTAATTTATCGGCCTGGCATAGGATCTAATGGGTAATAATATTCGGAACTTAACTGCTGAGTACGTCTTCCCCTTCTTATACACCATTTTGTGTCCATGTTAGTCCGTGGAGATTGAATACCTGGAAAGAATGAACTAGCTTCAAAAGGCGGAAGGGAATAAAATTTCGTTTTATTTTAATATGAGAATAAGTCAACCAGTTTTTTATGCTTATGTCACTTTGCAAAAAAAAAAGTTGTGTTAGGAATATTTTCCATGATTATTGAACAAAGACAAATATATAGAACAACATTTGCCTTTTGGTGCTTGTAATTTGCGTTCCTGGAGGTTGTGTCATGTGCGATAAAAAAGCTGAAAACTGAACCCTAACCATCAGGCTTTGGTTGGTGACAGGTGATAACCTCCTGCAGCCCTGCCAATAAAGTAAATATTCGCACGTGGATCCTGCTTAGCTATAGTAAAACATGAAGAGCTGTAGCATGGAGTCTGGCCTTTATTGTATAATAAATAAGCTGGCTTTTATCGTTCGATGATACTGTTATTAACTTTGATAGCTTACATAATTTTATCGTCTACACACCCTAAAAATAAAAGAAACTTCAGCTGCATAGTGTAGGATGGAGAATCTTATTACATCATCTTTATTGCAACTGTAGCCATACTATGTTAGCGCACTTCTTTTTTAGATTAAGTATGTCAGTGCACTTGGAGTGAGCCTTTCCTCTGTGTTGTCCATTATTTTCTCATAAATTCTTTATGACTTTTCTGAACCTGGTCATGGATTTGTGAGTGACTGTCTTTGACTCATGAGACATTTCTTTTTCTACCCACTGCAGACATTTTTTAGGAGTAGAGAGATTAGAGAATTTGCCAGTGGGGCGTTAGCTGGTGCTATGTCTAAAGCTGTTCTTGCTCCCCTTGAGACTATCAGGTAACCAACTTTACTCACGCAGTTTCATTTATTTACTCCTTGAAGTCCAGTGTAATTTGTACACCTAATGTGCAGAACCTTGAAAGCGAAGCTTGGTTATTTTGTTTACTTTCTGCCTTGTAACTGGTACATGCACTTTAGATGTGATAAAGTCTGTGCTCCAGCTAACTGGCCTTAGCAAGACATATCTTGTACAATTTTTTTGTTTTGTATTTGTTATCAATTTATTCAACTAAGCATTTGAGTGTCATGAAACTATAGCTGATCTTAACGGGTTTCAGAAAATTGACTAGAAACGGAGTATTAAATCTCGAAACTCAAAAGATAACATGTAGCAACTTTCCCAAACAAGTAAAAGTTCCAGGACACCATCTTTACTCTTGTGCTACAGAACTACAGGGCCTGCTGAGTTTGCCGTTGGACTTTAAACTATACTTTGAGAAATCACTTTGTTTCTCACTGTATTAGTCCCAACTGTCAACCAAACAACAAATTCCATTTAATCTAAAGATGTAGATTTTTTACTTGCCAGAATGTAAACATGTTACTTTGTTAATCTGTAAATGCTAGAAACATGGTATTCTTGGTAGGATCTTATGCCTGCCTTTTTAAGAGATTTGTGAAAATTATTTCTGTGGAGCTGCTGGTGTTGAAACATGTAACCCATTACATGTTGAAGGTTAATTTGCTCACTTAGATTAATGGGATTCTGTAATTATATAATAATATCCATAGACCAAAATGAAGGAATAGTCGCATATTATATCATGGTATTTATTTATTTTCAGGACAAGAATGGTTGTAGGTGTAGGATCAAGACATATTAGTGGTAGTTTTGCGGAGATCATGGAACAAAACGGGTGGCGTGGGCTTTGGGTGGGTAATACAATCAACATGATCCGCATTATTCCAACTCAAGCAATCGAGCTCGGAACATTCGAGTATGTCAAACGGGGCATGAAATCAGCACAAGAGAAATGGAAAGAGGATGGATGCCCAAAGATACAACTCGGCAATATGAAAATCGAGCTGCCACTCCACCTCTTATCTCCAGTTGCCATTGCTGGTGCGGCTGCCGGAATAGCTGGCACATTGATGTGCCATCCTCTTGAAGTTATCAAGGTAATTGCTGAACTGATTCCACGTGGCCAAAACTCAAAAACTATTACTCCAACCATATATATTCTGTTGTTAAATCTTACATACATACTACTTGTGTGTCATACTTTTTTACCTTGTATGACAGGATCGCTTGACCGTGGACCGAGTGGCTTATCCTAGCATTAGCATCGCCTTCAGCAAGATATATCGAACTGAAGGAATCGGCGGTCTGTATTCTGGCCTCTGCCCGACCCTAATCGGCATGCTTCCTTACAGCACGTGCTACTACTTTATGTACGACACCATCAAGACCTCGTACTGCCGCCTACATAAGAAGAAATCATTGAGCCGTCCCGAGCTACTGATCATAGGAGCTCTGACAGGTAAAAGGATTCAACCGTGTCCAGAGGTAGCTGCATTTAGTTACACCAACTGAGCATATCTTAAAACCCCAATGACTGTACAGAAGACTGGCCCAACAGTAACTTGGAACCTCAGAGTAAACAAACATGCATATATCATTGTATTTGACATTTTTACTTGTTTGGTTCTGCAGGCCTGACAGCGAGCACGATCAGCTTCCCGCTGGAGGTGGCCAGGAAGCGCCTCATGGTGGGCGCCCTGCAGGGGAAGTGCCCGCCCAACATGATGGCCGCCCTGTCGGAGGTGGTCCGGGAGGAGGGCCTCCGGGGGATGTACCGCGGGTGGGGCGCTAGCTGCCTGAAGGTGATGCCGAACTCGGGGATCACCTGGATGTTCTACGAGGCGTGGAAGGACGTCCTCCTGGCCGACAAGGACAAGGCCCGCGACTGACTAGCCGCCGATGACGAGTAATATTTGCTGAGGCGCTAGGTGTTGCCGTAGAATAATGTGGCTTGGTGCGTGTGGGAGTTCTGATCCTTTTTCCAGTTTTCGACTCCTACTTGTGCCCGTGCCGAACCGTTAGATTGATAGGAGGAATGCGTGCTGTTTCTGTTTGGCCGATGACTGGTAAGCAGTTTTGTTTGCTGCTTCTCGAGCTAATATGGAAGGGATGATTCCGTGTCTTCTGCTCGCAGATGTTAACCATTTTCAATAGTCAGCATCTCCCCTTCTCTTCCGGTGCTGAGAAGCAGCAGGTGTTCATGTGCTTTGAGACTGCTGGGTTGAAGTGGAGAAAGCTGCCTCGATCAGTCCATCGCATGGTAAAAACAACGCAAACATTGGGCAACGCCTCAGGTCCAACGAGTTCAGGCTTGGGACAGACTGATGCAAACAATTTTAGCCAACTGCAGATGTAACTATTTTTGGTTAGAGCATATGGCAGCAGTAATAACAGGTACTCCACATAGAAAACGTGGAATTCGTTGCATGTGCACATTACGCATACACAACACGCAATTCAGGTTTCAAGCGACGCGGGACGTCCCGCAGCGCCGCGACGCCGCCCCGCAAAATAGGAACATGCAACTCTAGCGGGCTGACCGTATCAACGCTAGCGGGATGAAGCGGTAGGCCCACGTAGTCCACCAGTCACCCGCAGAATCGCAGAACCCGCAGAAGCTAGGTCTCTCTCCCGATATGGTGATGGGGTCGACGGCGGCGCATCCCATCTAAGCTCGTGCCGACGCCATGGAGCTCCTCAATCCTGATGCTGGGGTCGACGTGCTTCTTCGCCGTGTTCGCGGGGCTCGGGAGTCGGGTCCAGCGCTGCACCAGGCTCGGCACGCTCCCCGACTCCGCGAGCCGGCAAACCACCGCCACGGCCTTCTCCCGCACCGCGGGCGCCGGCGCCGTGAGCAGCTGCACCAGCGCGTCGACGTTGGCACGCTCAACGCCGGAGCTGCTGATGATGGGGTCGGCGGCGGCGCCGCCGCCATCTCCACATCGCGACGCGGTGAAGGCGCTCCTGGCGGCGGGGACGAGTGCCGATGCGAGGTGCAGCTCGGACAGCGGCATGACCCTCGGGACTTCCCTGCGGGGATCCAAGATGGAGATGGTGTTTCTGCCGAAGAGGAAGAAGTAGCTATACGGCTGTTGCTACAATATGTCTTTGCCACTTGCGGGCTGGTGCGGGTTGATGCGGGAAGCCGCAGTGTCCCGCACTGCTCCTAGCGATTCCTGCACTGTCCCGCATGCTGTCCCGCGACTGTGGCAGTGTCCCGAGAGTACGGTAGCGAACAGTCGCTTCCCGCCCCGCTTGACAGCTGACACGCAATGCAAACGTGGCTGAGCTGACACTCAACTCACGAGGCTACAGTGATTCAGGTAACACGCATATGCCAAAAACAGATACCCATATACGGAGTATCTCCCTAACAGAGTACTGTAACATGTATCATACGGCAAGTGCGCGTATGTATCTACCAGAAACAAGATTTGCCACCGAAAGAAAGTAAGCACCCGATATCTACTATATATGTGTCCACCAATTAAGCTGATCAATCCCAGACGTGCAGCTTCACGGAATTCAGTTCTCTATGTTGTCAGTCAATAACTGCTGGCATCAGTCAGTTCATGCGGAGTGCCGAGCGACGAGGAGGGCCCGGAAGGAGGCGTAGACGTAGTAGTAGGCGGCGATGAACACCACCATGTCATCCAGCAGACCGCGATACCCCATGATGGCTGGAAAATAAATAAATAAAGCGTAAATCATATATGGAAGCTCCTGAAATCGATGGAGATTGTTTGCCAGTGGGATGAGCTGAACCAGTCGCCTGCCTTACCTTCAGGAAGAAAGTCGATAGGGCTCACCAGGTACAGCAGAGAGAGGAATACCTGCAAGCCATCCAGTAGGATCGATTTAGCATAGGCAAATGCTAGGCGACCAGAATGATGTTACACTGTACTTGTTCGAAGAACTGTGTCCTAGAGAGCTGCTAGTTATTACTCCGTATTTGCTATAAGACTGAAACATTGCCAGCCGTAAACTTAGTGGCCGAAACTAAACAAGTACAAGTTTCATACAGAAACTTAACCGAAATAACATCAGTTTGCTATACCATCTAATATGGCCAATGGCCTGGACAGAATAGGCTAACAACCTACACTGCCATAAACAAGCCTTCACCAATGAGAAAATCCGGTGCACATAAACAGCGTGCCAAGGTTGTTTTTGTGACTATTCAAGACTTACGGTAGTTCGTCCCATCTTCGACAACAAAAATCTTGACAGCCAACAAGCTATTCTGTGTTCCAAGTTTATATTGACTGATAGCAATAGAAATGTTGCAAGATTTCGATATGAGATGACTACTAGTGATATGCCAAGTGTATAAGGATCTCTCAACCAAACCCATTTTCCAAGTTCTTACCAAGAAAAATCTAAATCACAGCATAATGAGAAACAGCTAGCATTGTGGAAATGGAATTCAGCTGTACAACCAATAATTCTTCAAGTACAGTCACCCATTTCTCTTGAAAAAATATGGAATCGGTCACCCATTTTACTCAAAAACAGAATTTGCAATGAAGTAATATGTGTTTTCAAAATGCGTAACTTCAGCAATGTGAAAATATAAAACCACAGGCAGGCAAAGATAAGTAAATTTTAACATTTTACTTACGAATTTGAGCTATGAAAATGAGTGTGTGCCCCTCACGAGCTCTCTTATTCCTTCTACACAATGTAGCAACCTAAGAATCGACTTTCAGTTCGTACACCGCTAATCTATAAGTGACAACTCAGAAAATCATGGAAGCAATTAACTGGGGTCTGGGACTGGGAGTACTGATATAAGTTTACTGGTCCATCGACATTATGTAGATTCTAGTTAATAGCATGCTGCACCACTAGACAATGCCGTCCTTATTTAATTAGTGACTGATACAATGAAATAAATAAAGATGACAGAACTGACTAATGGAAACATGGATAGACTTAACTGCCAACGCGACTTCAAATTTAAAGAACAAGGAAGATCTGAGGCGTGTGTCTCTTAATTCTGGCAGCATCCTCCTGGTGTAAAAGGGCTGGTCCAGCAACCACTGCAAAAAACACAGGTACCCAGCAAATGCAAAGCATTGCCTGACATTAGATAAGACTAAAAGTAGAACAAACATAAAACAATTTTGTTCCAAAAAATATACTCCCTCCGTATCAAAATATAAGATGTTTTAGCAATTCTCTTTCCATCCGTATCTAGACATGTTTTAGTGTAAGGTTCAAATGAATCTTACACTAAACATGTCTACATACGGATGGAAAGAGAAATGCTAAAACATCTTATATTTTGATACGGAGGGAGTATATGATAAGAGCAAGCTTTTGGCTCTTGACTTAGCTTGCGATTCACATACAGCATGAATCTGCAGTGGATACTGATTATTTCTAGCAATTACCAAGCACGCCTGGTCCCAAACAGAGAACTACTTAAGGTTCAATAACATGAATTTGGCACCATGATGATGGTCACATGAACTCGTACTTCTATCAAGTTAAATAGTTAGTTGACTACATGAAAGGGTGCAAATTTTCTGGCTGGACAGAACAGTTTTTGTAACAGTGAAGTCCTTTCAGTGTATAGGGACATAACATATCTCTCAACTCAGAGAATTCTATGGAAGTTAGTTTACCAAGAATGTCTCTGATAATGTATATTTCCCAACTAGTTACTATTGTCAACTGAGTTCAGTTGTAACCTCTGATAAGACATTTCAGTCTCATTCGTTGAATTTATTCCTTAGCAGATTTGAAGGGTTAACGTCGCAACTTTTACGAATGTATTGTGCAAGTATGTGGACATAATAGAACTTCTTCTACAAAGTGGTGTAAATCAATTAACAGGAGTTCATCAACAAATCTAAAACAGTACAACTCTGTATGTTCACTTATATTATCAGGTAAAGAAACAATTTCACTGGAAAGTACACCAACAATCAAAACCTCACATCATAAAAGTAGGCAATAAAAAGATCAGGTGCTGATGTAATGCAGGTCACTTTGGCTTTTTAAAGTGTGTAACCCAGGCTGCAGTAGCACTCGGAAGATATTGCAGGATTAACCTGAATTACACTGTGAGGAGCACCAGCGAAACGCCCATTGTACTGCTCGATCCGGTTCACGACAGGAGCGATTTCTGGTTCATGACGCAGCAGGGAAGCAACTTCAGAAGGTACCAGCAGAGTTATGGGGCGACGACAAAGAGGACAATCGGATGGCCGAAGGACGGATCCATGCAGCCAGACACCCACGATGCAGTGTCCTGAGCGCAACACAAACAATAGTTATCATGGGCTCGTTAGAACCAACGCCACGGCCAAGTTATGTCAGCACTCAACAGTGGAGATTCAATTTTGTTCATGAAGAGTCCAGGAGCAACAAAATGTTTGCAGTCAGTCGAACAATCAGCAAAAACACAATGGCATGGACAAGTTATGCCAGCACTCAGCAGTGGAGATGAACTTAATATTGTCGATGAAGATTCCAGGAGAAACAAAATGTTTGCAATCAATGGAATGATCAGCGCAAAAAAAACAATCGCATGGCATGGCCAAGTTATGTCAACACACAGCAGTGGAGATTTAATTCTGTTCATGAAGAGTACAGGAGCAGCAAAATGTTTGCAGTCATCTAATGATCAGAGCAAGACACAATGCAAGTCCAGAATCAAAACTAGTTGTGCAAAGCAAGCATATGATCTACACTTTGGCGTTCTGAAGGATGAAAGCAGCAGGCAGATCTGCTAGACTAGTACTGTTAGCATGCAGACATGCAGTAAACTGTTAACACGTTCAACGCCCACAAACATTGCAGATTGCACGAATGCATTAGCGCCAGAAGTTCGAACCTTCGTAGTCCAACAATCTCATATCAGTTCCCAGCAGCACATACGGAACTGTAAAACTCTGACCTCACCAACAAATAACAAGCACATACAGGACGCACGTAGAAGTAAGTACACCATTGGTACCAAAATCACGCTTCACCGAAGCAACTATGCGAGCACTAACTAAGCAATCCATCTCAGATTCGTCACATTACAAGGAAATCACAGTTCACCAAAGCAACTAAGCAAGCACCAACTAAGCAATCCATCTCAAAATCTCCACATTACGAGCAACGGACGCTCGTGTGGAGCAGAGCAACCACCGATCCGAGGCCCGAATCCAACGAAAACGCGGCACAAAAACTTGTGCAACCAACCAAACCAACCAGTTCGAACGGAAACCCCACACGCTCGCGCGCGGCGATGCCTCGTACGGCCGCGAGATTGCGGAATCGAGCGACCAAATCAAGCGGCGCGCGGGGAGGCCCAGGCGCGAATGCGGGCGGCCGGAGGAGCCTAGCAAGCAGCCGGGGGAGGAGGAAGAGGGAGGGGGAAAGGTGGTGGGTGCGGGCGGCGAGTGATTTTACCGCAGAACCAGTGGGAGCAGTTGGCCTGGTGGGGGACGGAGATGTCGATGCCGCGGCACACGGCGCAGTGCTCGCCGCGGGGAGGCCCCGCCGCCATCTCGATCCCGCGCCCTCCTCCTCCTCTCCTGGAAACTTCTAGAAGCATCTGGAGCCTGCTCGAGCAGGTCGAGGGTTTTTCCGCAGCGCGTGCTCAGCTCGGGGGTGAGGGGCAGAACCGGGAGGCGGAGAATGCGGATGGGTATTTATAGAAGCGGCGTGGGGGGGGGAGAGCAGGGGAGGAGACGAGGTGATGACTTCTCCCTCTTGGCCTTCTTCGTGTCCAAGCAATTTTCTCCCTTTTTTGATAAATTCAATCCCACCACCACAGATTCATTTAGCTCTCGCCCTTGAAAGTGCATCTTTGAAATGCACATCCACTATTTCAAATTACCCTGGGTTTTAGCTTTTGTCGGAGTCAAGTTTTATAACATTTGACCAATTTTGTAGAAAAATATATCAACACCCATAATGTCAAATCAATATTATTAGAACCATCATGAAACTTTCACGTACTCTCTTCGTTCCACAATATAAGATGTTTTAGGTGTTTCATATGTTGTCTAGATTCGGACTAAAAGGAATGGAAAGAGAGTGAACATATACACTAAAACATGTCTAGATACACGTGGTCCAAATATGAATGTAGAAAAAGTCTAAAACATCTTACATTGTGAAACGGAGGGAGTACATTCATATTATATGCATTTGGTATTATTGATGTCAATCTTTTTCCAATACAATTGCTAAGGTGAGTGTCTTGGTCATAACAGAAAGGGTCGAATCAGGAATAGGTAATGCGGGATAGGGTAGTGGTGACAATGAGACAACCGACTAAAGCCGCTAGCACAACTCCAAGGGGTAGGACAACCAAAGTTAACATGGTAGGAGAAAACAAAAGGTGACTTGAAGGATTAGAAGGCGGCAACGGGCAACCTCAGCATCGGTGGACAGTGAGACACTACTAGGAAACTAGCTATAGGTGGAAGGTGTTTTTGTGGCACACCAAAGCTACCGTGCGCCACTGATAATATTCTGCGGCGCACCTTTGGGGATGCGCCACCGAAAGCTGAGGATTTCTGTGGCGCATGCCTGCCCCGTGCGCCACTAAATTGGTACTTTCTGTGGCGCACTGGTGCCCATGCGCCACATAAAACATGTGGGCCCCACCACCAACGGCTGGATGGCATCCTACCACACCTTTTCTGTGGCGCATGGAACTGGATGCGCCACAAAAAGTTGCATTTCAGTGGCGCATCTGGACACATGCGCCACAGAATTATGTGTGGGTCCTGACACCAATGATTGGGGGGAGGTATTTCTGTGGCGCATGGAACCACATGCGCCACAAAAATGCATATTTCTGTGGCGCATGGGAAAGGATGCGCCACAGAAACATGCATTTATGTGGCGCATGTGTTTCCATGCGCCACAAAATGTCTTTCCAGAATTATAAAAAGGGCAGCCCCCACTCACCACCCCATTGTCTTCTTCTTCCCCTCTCCTCCCACCTAGAGCAGCTCGTGTTCCTCCTCCCTCCCACCCCATTTGCTCATACTTTTCTCCATTCTTTGTAGTTAAACCTACTTTATTGATAGGTAATTGGTGAGGGGGTCGGGGGAGGCTCCATATATACTCTCCTTCTCTCCCAAATACATCTCTTTTTCTCTCCAACACCGCACACTCTCTCTCATCGATCGTGGTCACGTCTCGGTGACAAATCTACTAGGTGAGTATAGTTGGATGGACATGTATATGCCTGTTTTGTGTGGCCGAGATGTGTATGGTTGTAGGTGAAGCGCTTGTCGACGGGCGGTTTGCATGATGGCGAGACGATGCTTGTACATGAAACTTGTGTGGTGTGCATAAATTTTTGCATGTGCGAAGAAAATTTTTTGTTGTTGCTTGCGCCGGCGTGGTGCATGGATGTTTGCCGAAATGTCGATTAACTTCCGTTTCGACAAATTTTTGCATTACCCATATGTCCTAGATTTAGGAGAGGTCATGCCAAATTTTTCCGGAGACCATGCATGTGTGTGTGCGCGCGCGTGTGCATGTTGCGGTTCTACGTAACATACTCTCGTTTCTTATTTCTGCTTTACTATATATAGCAACCATGGTCATCAAGATGAGCTCCAGTCAAATCGGTAGATACAAGAAAGAAGCGAAGACGGACATGATTCGGTGTGCAACAGGCGCCAGATAAGATGTCCGTGTCGAACATGCAAACTCGTGAGCTGGATCGACCCTGATTCCGGACAATTGGAGGAACACCTGCTCAGGTGCGGTTTCTGGATAGGCTTCAACAAGGCGCCGACAACAAATGGTGCGCATGAAAACGAGGGCGGGCGAGAAGACAAAGAGTCTCCCGGACATGGTTATCATGACGAAGGAGATGCCGGCGAACAAGATCATCATGACGAAGGAGATGCCGACGGACAAGATCATCATGACGAAGGAGATCCGACGGACATGGTCATGATGAAGGAGTAGATGGTGGTGGAGAATACGCGGACACGCAGACCTCGCTAACTTCGTCCTTGCAGGACCCTCATGTTCAAGAACTCCTACTCAAGGAGACGAGCGACGCTAGAGGTGCAGCCAGAGAGAAAGCCAAGCTGGAGCAAATGAAGAAGACGTGATGACTCCGTTGTATCGTGATTGCCGGCCCCAGGATACGCGCTTGCATGTAACGCTTGATGCTCTACAGATGAAGGAGAAAAACAGATGGACCGACGTCAGCTTCAATAAGCACCTGAAATTCTGGTACGATCGTCTTCTGAGGGGAACACATTGCCAAGCAGTATCGAGTAGGCCAAGAAAGTCGTGTGCCCTCTTGACCTACTGTACGAGAGATACGAGAGATACCATGCCTGCATCAATGATTGCGCAATTTATCGGGGCGTGTACAAGGACAGAACCACATGTCCGGTGTGCGGCCAGGGACGGTACAAGAGTGGGAACAAGAATGTTCCACGAAAAGTGGTATGGTACTTTCCTCTCACTCCCTGTCTGCAGCGGTATTTCGTGGATCCTAAGAGCAACTCCAGCCGTTGGTGCCCCCCAGGGCACTCGCCGGATAAAAAAGTACACGTCCTGGGGGACCAAAACGCTTCGCCGGCGGAAAAATGTAGTGCGTTTCCCAGCCGTAGCCCACCCCAAGCAAAGAAAAGGACGACATGAGGAGAGAGAAAAAAGGAATCTAACCACGTGGGGGAAAGCAATTGGACGTTGCTTCCGCCGGCGCCCCCAAGCCGAACCCAGCCCCCTGGGTTTGGCCTGGGTTCGCCGGCGCCTCCCCGATGCCTTTTTGAGCTCTTGGGGGGGCTACGGGGACATGGCTGGGAGAATTTTTGACCTTTTTACTAATCCGGCGAGCAAAAAGGTGCTCTGGGGGAGCTGCTGGGGGGCTGGCTGGAGTTGCTCTAAGGAAGCAAAGCTCATGCAATGGCACGCGAAAAGGGAGAAGCCCGAAGAAGATCCGGAGAAGGGCGTGATCCTGACACACCCTTCAGACGCTTGCCAGTGGGAAGCATTGGACATGGACTTCGAAGATTTCGGGCGCGACGCAAGGAACGTCAGGCTGGGTATGAGCACCGATGGACTCAATCCGTTCGTCAACCAGAGTAGCACGCATAGCACCTGGCCCGTGTTTGTATAGCCTTACAACCTTCCCCCGTGGCTGTGCACGAAGCAAAGGTACATACACATGAGTATTCTCATTCAGGGGCCGAAACAACCAGGTACCGACATACATCTGTATCTCGCGCTGTTGAAAGAGGAGTTAGCCAGGTTGTGGAAGACGCCAGTCCGTACGTGGGACGCCTACACTGGAGATTATTTCGATATGAGAGCCGCGTTGCTCACGACGGTGCAGGACTATCCTGGTTGCTCATATGTATCGGCCCAGGTAGGCCATGGATTCTGCGCATGTGTCAGGTGCATAGATGAGACCCCGCATCTCCAGCTACCAAGGGATCTCGGGTCTTCAAAAATCGTGTTCCCACCCAGGGGCTCGAAGGTGGATTCGCATGGATCACCCGTGGAGGAAACGCGGGGTGATTTGTTCAATGGTAAAGACGAGCTCGAAAGAGCCCCGTGCCCGAGGTGCGGCGAAGAAATCGACGAGCTTTTGAAAAATTGGGAGGAGTGCCCTGCGCCGGGAAAGAAGCGACCGAGGGTAGACCCCCTGCTGGGTGTATGGAAAGCGAGGTCTGTTTTCCACGACTTGGAGTACTGGAAGGTACTCCACACGCCCCATAGCCTCGATGTAATGCACATTACCAAGAACGCTACCGAGAGTCTGCTTGGCACTCTTTGCAACATGTCCGATAGGACCAAGGATGGGACGAAAGCAAGATACGATCTGAAATGACTTGGCATAAGGAAAGATCTTCAGGCACCCGATAGTGATGACGACGATGATGATGATGATCAGACGGAAGGGACTCAAGGTCGCCGCAAAAGGGTAAAGAAGAACGCAGTGGTGCTTCCCGCTGCCTGCTTCACTATGAGTCCGGAGGAGCTCGAGAAGTTTTTTTAGGTGCCTCCTAGGAGTCAAATTTCCTCACGGTTACGCGGGGAAGATAAGCAGATATCAGGACGCAACGAAGAAGAGGTTCAGCGGGATGAAGTCTCACGACTGTCACGTGCTGATGACGCAGATACTCCCCGTTGCGATCCGAGGGCTAATGGACGAGCATGTCCGTGATACGCTGCTTGGCCTTTACAACTTTTTCGACGTAATCAACAGGAAGTCGATCGGCGTGAGGCAGCTCCACAGGCTACAGGAAGAAATCGTGGTGATACTATGCGAGCTCGAGATTTACTTCCCGCCCGCATTCTTCGATATCTGCGTGCATCTCCTTCTCCATGTCATTGATGACATCAGGCAGCTCGGGCCGACGTTCCTGCACTACATGATGCCGTTCGAAAGGCAGAACGGTGTCATGAAATGATACGTTCGCAACAGGTCCCGTCCAGACGCAAGCATGGCCAAGGGCTTCCTAACTTACGAGTGCATCTCCTTCTGCCAGAATTATCTGAGCACCGAGAACCAGGATGTTGGTCTGCCAACCAGGACGCACCTCGGCAGGCTCGAGGGATTTGGTCACCGCGAGGGCTACCGCTCACTCCATGTCGGCATTCATGGTCGATAAGACGACTTCGACAGGGCTCACCGGGTTACGCTACAACACTTACAATTAATCGAACCTTGGGTGGAAGAGTACAAAAGCTTAATCGAGCAGAATTACATCGACCTGGGCCGGCCGAGGAAGAAGGGAGACGTAACCAGAGAGCACAACTCCAGCTTCACGCGTTGGTTCAAGAAAAGGCAACTGGTTCAAGCAGAGAGCATACCGCCAGCTACGGAAGATGAAAAACTCATATTCTCCTTATCACAGGGTCCCGGGCACAACGTAAAGACCTATCAGACGTACGACATCAGCGGTTACAGATTCTGCACCGAGGAAAAGGACAGGAATAGCGAATATCAAAACTCAGGAGTAACTATGCTATCCTACGGCGATGACGAGGCTACTGTCAAGGAAAGATTCTTCGGAAGGATCGAGGAGATATGGGAGCTCAACTACTGTGGACAGTTGGTGCCAATGTTCCGTGTGAGATGGACCAAGGACGTCGTCAAAGAAGACCGGTATTTCACCACCATGGTAATACCCGATGCCAAATCGAAGAACGCCTCCGCGAAAAATGAGCCATGGGTACTCGCTAGCCAAGTCGAGCAATGCTTCTTCATTACCGACCCGTCAAAGCCTAGCCGTGTTGTCGTGAGGAGGGGCAAAAGGAGCATCATCGGAATGGAAGGAGACGCCAACGAGGAAGACTTGGACAAGAACGGCGATCCGAAGATCGAGGAGGAATTCGACAAGTATTTCGACAGGCCTACTACTAGTAAAGAAAGAAGGAAGACCTCCCTACCTACTAAAGGTTGTCCGTTCACGCGAAGAAATCTCAAGGTGCCCAGCCTAAAGTATTCAACCGCGAAGAAGGGAAAGAAGAGAAGCTAGCTCCGAACCGGCCGCCATGGAGGGTGAGCACATCGTTTTGGAGGACGGGTTCCATGGAGCCCTTTTTTCAAAAATTCAGAAACTAAAACAATTCTATAAAAAATCCTAAATGCGGATAATGATGACTGTTAGTAGTGCACAAAAATCTAATGTGAAATATTATATGTTTTGGGGTGTGTAAAAATGAAAATTCTCTATCTAAGGTAGTGAACAATGCAAATAAAAAACATATTTATCAGGATTTTTCATTTTTGTATAAGCCAGAATACAAATTTGTGTTCAAATTTTGTAGGATTGTATAATTTGTCATTGTCAACATCTAGGATTTTTTTCGTAATTTTATGAAACTTTAAAACGTTGATTGAAAAAGCCAAAGGGGCTTTTCGAGGAGGGGGGGGGGGGGGGGGGTAAGTATATCGAGGGTAGGGGGCCAGCGCCCCCCCCCCCACCCCAGCCCCCACACACACATACACACACACCTTGCGATTGAATATCTTCTACAAAGACCCTTGTCTCTTGGGATTTCCTTGCGAAGAGGGACTGCCCTGTGAGAACGACGCCGTTCCCGAGCTTAAACTTCGTCGGAAATACTCGGTCAGGGGTAGTGAAGCCGAGCGCGAACGTCACGCTGGAAGCTGTTGGGCCATCGTTACCGCCCTCTAGGACGATGAACACAACTTGCCACTCCACGCCAAACGTCGAGGAGACATGGGTTTTGTGCCCGAAGTAATCTCGAGGCGTGAGGTTGTCATCGATGTCGGATGAACGTGCAACTTGGGCTAGATCCCGGGCCAACGCAGCATCAGCCGAACACACGCGGGGTGGAAGGTCGCCGCATGGATCTCATGTCGCAACTATCACAATACGACCTTATGTAACTCGTCTGCCACAACCCCTATCGCCCCCGCCATTCTCCATGTTGTCATTCAGGTCCTCATCCGGGCTCGATCCATCGTCCATTTGCATGCCCGACCCTGTCCAACTCATTCGGCTTCACAGGACTTGCGGCGGGCCGCCAGCCTAGTTAGAGGATGTCCTCTGCAGCATGCAGGTGAGAACTCCTTGTCAGCAGGCATGGACATGCAACCCCGGGTGACATCCTTTTTTGCGTACAAATTATGTCTTTGTGAAAGATAACGCGCAATCGTGGAACGCCTCATTGCGTTTCGAATGCTCTCTCTATTTTTTTTTGAGCCTCAACTAAGGATACAAGATGCAATATCTGTTCAGACGCACATACACACACCACACGTACGCATACCACAACTCACGCCCCTATGCGCCTAACCAGAACTACACCCTATATACTTCATGTCCTGAGAGACTTCCGAAGTCGCTGACTCCGGGAACGACGGGCACGTCGCTCTCGCCTGTGCCTTGTAGAGGCATCTGCAGATTTATACCAGTGAGACACCGGAAATTTGTCCCCGCTGGGGATCGAACTCTGGCGGGCTGGGCGCTCACTAGTGACCCAAGCCACTCGAGCTACTGCTCGGTCTCTCGAATGCTCTCTATTATCCGGCGTCTCCATGTCGACCCAAAATGAACTTGGATTCCATGAACTCTAACAGCAACGGCTCGACCTACCACTAATTCCCAGCCCACTGCAATGTTTCATCGTTGTTTGTCTGTTTCTCTGTCACATCGTAGTAGAACTGAAATGCATGACCATAAAATTATGTGTTATTACAAAATTTGTGTCAACTTTAGCTGGTTTGGTTATTGCAGAAAACTAAATGAAATTGATTGGTTATTATCAAAACTGTACCGTGTTTTTGTATAAAATTGTATTGTCCAAAGCACTGAAACCGTATTTAGTGAACCGAATTAACCCAACGTGCACACCAACATGTCACTACTCGAAACCACCATTGGCTATGTGACACGATCCACCTCCACATGTGTGATTTTGGGGTACACCATTTATTTGTATGTAAAACATTACAAGTACCAAAACACCAATTTACCTACAAAACACCAATCTCACCTACAAAACACCAATTTACCAACACCGAAGCGCATCATTCTTTCTTGACGCGAGTAGAGCTTTTTTTTAAGCATACGTCCTGGGAGACGTATCATTTTCATAGAAGAAGATGTCAGAAGGCTGAGTTAAAACGTGCCTGGCACTGGCAGAGCCAGAATCTAAAGTCTGTGATGTCATTTGAAAGCTGTGATGTCAAATACACATACTTTTACTAATTTTTTAATTTTTTATTTATGATTTCTACTTATATACAAAGGATTAGCTAAAAACTTGTGTAGTCAGCTGACCACATAGGTCTTAATGTGGCTCCGCCACTAGTGTCTGGCACATGCGCTCAGTACGCTACTCCACCGGTTACAAAGCGATCACTTACCAACCCTCTACCTATCCACCTGTCAAAGACTACCTCTAAACAACCCAGCTGCCCGCCAGAGCTTAGCTTCGGCTTCGATCATCCTACAAGATCTCTCTAGCAATGGGTGGTGACCATCGAAGAAAACCCCATTCCGGAGGCACCAGTAGGTCAAAGTGACCGCCGTCCACATGTCTCTCCTATCTGCACCTCCTGTCGTCCTGGCGGGCAAACAATTCACAATGCGGTCGTCTTGTGCGGGAGTCTAGTCTACTCATCCCCATATGCTGAAGTGCTCCACACCTCTTTGGAAAGAACACAACCAAGAAGTATATGGTCGATGTCTTCACCGTGGTCGTAGAAGGGGCACAAAATGAGGTGCGGTAGTCCTCCGCGACTCAAACGGTCCGCCGTCCAACACTTGTTCCGCAGCGCTAACCAGAGGAAAACCTTGTACTTGTTCGGCGCACGGGGCACAAAGTGAGGTGTGGCAGTCCTCTGCGACTCAAAACGGCCCGCCGTCCAACACCTGTTCTGCAGTACTAACTAGAGGAAAACCTTGCACTTGTGACGCCAAATTTGTTGCGCTCCGTCCATCCCACCGTGCCTCAAACCACGGTGGAGCAGAGCTTTTCAACGCATCTTTTCCTGTGTCGAAATCGACTGTGGCAGGTATGCGTTCTGGAATTAGTTAAATAACACTATATGGTTTATTTTATCACCAAAGCGCCCGTGGCCTAATGGATAAGGCGTCTGACTTCTAATCAGGCGATTGTGGGTTCGAGTCCCACCGGGCGTGATTCAATTTTTATTTTTATTTTATTTTTTTACCAAGTCCCTAACATCAAAAATCAGAGTCATGCATGTTTGCCATCCTTGTTGCTTCACGCTTTGTTTTTCTTTTGACCACTTTACGTGGAGATTTATGCTGGGCAAAGGCATATATACCTACCGAATAAATCACATGGAAAGCAATCGCAACAACTCTTGGAATTCAAAAATATATATTTAAAAAAAAGACTAGTAGGTGCAGAAGAATGGACGCCAGTTTGGGAGGCGGCGTTTTGGCTCGTGGGTGCAGATGCACCCACTAGGTAAAACATTTTTAGTTTTTTTTAATGTGTTAAAAAATTTTGAAAAAAAATTCGGATATGCATCAATATTTTTAGTGCTAGCACAAAAAATTTCGCTGTGAAAAGACATTTTGTGTGACCTATGCAAAAAAGACAAAACCATGTCTCGTACAAAAGTCTTTCGTAGCAATCCGGATTTGTCTTTTTTGCACAGGTCGCACAAAATGTCTTTTCACCGCGGATTTTTTTGTGCACCCATAAAATATGTTGAACTATCTCCATATTTTTTTTTGAAATTTTTTGACATTTGGAAAATGGGTTTTTTGGGTGCACCCATGACCCGAAATGGATTTCCGCGCCAGTTTGCAACTTTTTTATGCAGAAAGAAAGCCCGGCGGAATATATCAATGAAAAAAATAGCGCGCTATATCGCCGCTATTAGCACGATATAGCGTTTTGAAAATTGTCTCGCTATAAAAATCGTGTACGCTATAACGAAAATAGCACGCTATAACGCGATATAGCACGCAAATAGCATTTTTTTAGGCCGACGCTATATTTCTGTAGCGCGCTATTTTTTTCATTGGAATATATGGACGAACGCCGCCACGTCCTTTTCGGTTGCTTCACGCACGCTGCCAGTGCCAGCTACAGTACTAGTACTACTCTTCAATCAACGCGGACAGCCAGCCGCGGAAACTGTAGCAAGTCGCAGGAGGGTGGGTCCCGCGCCGCTTCTTCCGCCGTCGTCGTCGTTGTGCTGCTGTGCGCCGCCGCCGCGGCCCAGCCACCGAGCGGGCGGCTCGCCTGGTACGTACGTACGGCGCCGCCGGCCGCCCTCCTCTCCCCGTACCTTCGCTTTCCGCTTCGGCTCAGGATCCAGCCTGCGGGAGGCTGGGCTGAATTAATTCCTCGCTCGTTTTCTTTCCCTCTCGCCCCCGCGACCTTGCGGGCTTTCTTCACCGGCAGCGGGGAACCGATCCCGGGGACTGGGTTACGCACTGGTGGTTGTGGGTGACAGTTAGGATTGTCGCAGCTGATTTGGCTTGACGGCAGCGCCGGTTGATCGACTCCTTCGTGAGTTCACCATGTCCTGCCGCTCATGGATAGGTCACCGCCAAGCCGATTAATTAGTTGCGATTTTTCAAGCCAGGAGCCGTCGATTCTTAGCTGAGAGCATCTCCGTCAGTTGGTGCTGCATATGCTGCTTGCTTTGGGCGTGGTGCTACTGCTTCTACTGAGTTCTGAATTCTGAAATCCACTATGTTCCTGTCAGATAGATCACATGTTTCCAGCGCACTAGCTAGCGTGAACCTTTTCCATTCAGTGTGTTTTCTTATGCCTAGTTTTTTTTTTCCTGACTGCATCCAGTGTGTTCCTCAACTGCCCAAGGATCCAGCCTGTCTGCGCGCAAGTCGCTAACGCTTGGCAAATTTTTGTGTGCTATTTGCAGATCGTTACTGATAATGTGGGGTGGAGGAACCCATCACAAGCATGAGCGTCATCACGCTCATTTTCCCTCCGGAAGTACCAAGGAGCCCAAATTTATAGCAGACAATTACAGCTCGGTGGATGAGGTGGGTGGCAGCAGCCTGTATTCTAATATGACATCTCTCTCTCTTTTTTCATGTCTCTGAACTTCTGCAGTGTCGCCAAATTTCTCTGCTACTTTTGATATTGTCTTTGATCTGAACCAAACCACTGTTTGTTTGTTCAACATAAGTTGATTCAACAAAAAGTCAAATAGATTCAATCACCCGGCCTTATTCTGTCTGCTTAAAACCCTTGCAAATTCACTGCATTGTGTATCTATAGTATTCAATCTTCAGCAGTCTACTCTGGATAAACATTTAAAATGTCAAATCCTTGCACTGCGTAAAACGTGTAGCTCGTATGCGACATGCCCAAATCCACATAACATAAACTGCTTGTTTGAGCCACAAATTCTTATCTCAGTTTGTGGCCTATAATAAACATTGTTGAACCATAAACCGTATCCCCATCATGCCATCATGTTTTTGTGTTCTCTAATAAATTAAGTATAATTTTGTATTAATTTGGACATATGAAGGTCATTGCTGCTTTGAGAGAAGCTGGGCTTGAATCATCAAATCTCATCCTTGGCATTGACTTCACAAAAAGCAATGAATGGTCGGGTAATGTTACTTCTGTATCTCTGTCACATCATTTCCGCTGTTCTCTTTTGGGATTCCTACTTTCTAGCAGTTTTACGTACGACCTTTGTTGCTTATTAAATATAATTGTTCTGCTGAATTTCTATAGGTAAGTATTCATTTAAAAGAAAATCTCTGCATGCCATTGGTAGCACTCCAAATCCATATGAGCAAGCCATTTCTATAATTGGGCGAACACTATCACCTTTTGATGATGATAACTTGATTCCATGTTTTGGATTTGGTGATGGTAAGTATTTACTCACTGTTTTTTTCTTTTCCATCTGTACTTTGTTTTAAGGAAACTGTGCACCTCTTGTATGACTCGATAAAATGTTATTCTACATGTAGCTTCTACACATGATCATTCCGTCTTCAGCTTTTACAAAGAAAACCGTCCTTGTCGTGGTTTTGAGGAGGTTCTTGAAAGATATAGACAGATTGTTCCACATTTGAACCTTTCAGGTAATGAAGTCTTGATCCACAGTTCCTTCCGTAGAGATTCTGAGTGTAAAACAAAAACATGTGCTGTATTTGTCTCAGTAACTTATCTGATGATGTCCCCAAATTACAGAATGTACTTATTAGAGGAAAAACTGATGATGTATCATTATCGTACCATAGCACATGGAAAATAGTCCTATTCAGTGCTCAAAGATACGGCCCACCTCGAAAATTTTACATCACTTGTTGATAATATTTTATATTGTTGTTATTGTTGCATCACGATACATACATTATCAAATATGTGAACTTTATGAGGTAGATATTTGACTAACACAAATATAACTCATGTGTTGTGTTCAAGTTTCAACTGAATAATAATGTATGTAGATACCGTCTCTATTTGGGGCAACTGAATTCTTCACCAGCAGTATCCAAATGTTTTGTTCCCCTCATAATTCTGTTCAACTGGCCACTGTAGGGCCAACTTCTTTTGCGCCTCTCATTTACGCGGCAATGTCTGTTGTCGAAAGCAGTAATTGGCAATATCATGTCCTCGTCATCGTAGCTGATGGACAGGTAATGTGTTCATTGTAGCAGTAAATTTCTTCAATGAAACTTCAACCATTCAGCATGTGTCTCACTTGGGCAAAAGCTGTAGGTGACCACCACAAATTCAAGTGACAGAAGATTAAGTCCACAAGAACAGGCAACTATACAAGCGATTGTTGATGCTAGGTAAATGCGCCTCATCTATTGTTATTCAACCTGGTGTTGTTGTATTGCTAAAGCCTATTTGGTCACTAGCTTCTATCCTCTTTCGATTGTGATGGTGGGAGTGGGCGATGGACCATGGGATGCAATGCAGCATTTCGATGACTGTATTCCCGACAGAGCATTTGACAATTTCCAGGTGATTTAACAATACGATTATGCTGCTTCATCTCCAAATTCCTTGTCTTGCTTCACCAAAAACAGTACTAACTTTAGTTTAATGTTAATGATTTTAGATGTGTTTCTTGTACTAAATGTTGTGAGAAGTCTGGTTATTCCGATAAGAAAGAAAATAATAATATTTACCTTGAGATTAATTTACTTTGTGCCATTTTGTGTTCCATTCGTCGTCTGTTGCTCTACTTACACCCTTGTCGATAAACTGCTGCAGTTTGTGAACTTTACTGATATCATGTCAACAACAAAGGACATGTCAAAGAAGGAGGCTGCGTTTGCCCTTGCAGCTCTTATGGAAATACCGACTCAGTATAAAGCAACTCAAGGCCTCCGACCGTCAGAGTACTCGCTCTTCTTCATTCTCTGCGAGCCTGTATTTTAGTTATTCTCGGCATCCTTATCAAATTCTTCAGTTGCCGATCTCGTATTTACTGCCTTGTCCAAACTATTCTCTCAGAAAGCACGCACAAAAGGCTAGCCCTCCGAGGATTCTTCCTCCTCCGAACAAAGTTCTTGAACGTGATAGCGCTGCAGCTTCACATGCTCCAGCTGCAACCTCCCGGTCAACCGATGTTGGCAAGAACGCTTCTGATGAACAGGTAGGTAACTTCAGGCCAGCAAGTAGCCTGCACCATGTTCCGTTACACTTATGGCCCCTTAAACTCTCTTTTCGGCAAAACTTGTAGGTATGTCCCATCTGCTTGACGAATCCAAAGGACATGGCGTTCCAATGTGGTCATCTGGTAAGTCTTTCTACGCGTGCACAGACTGATGCGGGTACTTTGTTGGTTTAGCATCACACTGGAATGATCCAGTGTAACCAGCTGAACAATCTTATACTGCAATGACCAAACCCAGGTCTTCTACCAACACATCTTGATGAGGTGGTTCCCTTCTTGGATGAGTTACTGACCAGCTCTCCTTTTTTTTTGTCCCAAGACATGCAAGGAATGTGGCCCGACACTATCGACATGCCCCTTGTGCCGCGCCCCGATCACTGTGCGCGTAAGGCTCTACTCGTAAAGATGATGTGGCGGCCGTCCTACTGCAGACAGAGGAAAAAAAACCCTGGAAGGACAAGGAGATGTGAATAAAACTTTACTGTATAGCATGTCCAGCACCAACATATCTGGTCGATGAGTAATTTCCATCACCTGTTGCCTGTACAGTTTGTGATATACCATCATCTTGTACAATGTAGTGGTAGGAAACTGGGATGTGTTTTCCTCTAAAAATCATAATGGATTACCAACAATTGTGTTGCGATATACTTCATCCGTTCCACAATATAAGATGTTTTAGATGTTTCACATGTTGTCTAGATTCGGACTAAAAGAATGGAAAGTAGGTGAACACATACACTAAAACATGTCTAGATACATGTGGTACAAATACGAATGTGAAAAAGGACTAAAACATCTTATATTATGGAACGGAGGGAGTAATTTGTGCCGTTGACCTGATACTGCCATTACACGGCACATCTGTCACAAGGTTCACTCACCTTTTTGGCCGTTGATTGATGCATTGTAGTGAGATGATGCACGAATGTCAACTCACATCTGTCACAAGGTTCACTCACCTTTTTGGCCGTTGATTGATGCATTGTAGTGAGATGATGCACGAATGTCAACTAATAAAAGTGGTTTTTGGCTATAGTGAAATGAAAATGTGAGCTGCAAAATCAGGGATGGCGATTCACTAAAGATACAGGGGCCTTTCTGCAAGTCTCCATTTTCAATCTCCATCCCAGGAGAGGCCACAGCCGCGAGAAGAGCAGAGAGAGATAGCTCGGCCCACCACCCCCTCACGGCTCACCCTCCCCTTCCCTTCGCCGGCGATGCTGCTCCGCCTCCGGCCGCCGGCCACCGCGGCCGTGGCAGCGAGCCTCTCGTCCTTCTTCCCATCCGCCCCCTTCACCCGCGCCCTCCCCTCGCCGTCCTGCCGCCCGCGCCCCCGCCGCCGCCTCTGCACCGCCGCCGCCTCCTCCACCAAGGGTAATTGCTACTCCCCGTTGATTCGAGGAACTGTTTAGATACGGGGATTTAAACATTTTCAATGGCACGATGCCAACAAAATCGAAACAAGGGGTGGCAATGGATTGATGGGTTTAAGCTTTGTGGCGCTAGATTCGGGAGGGAGGCTCGACGCGCTGCGGGAGCGGTACGACGTCATCGTGGTCGGAGGGGGCCACGCCGGCTGCGAGGCCGCGCTCGCGTCGGCTCGGCTCGGCGCCCGCACCCTCCTCCTCACCCTCAACATCGACCGGATCGCATGGCAGGTAGGTCTGCCGCTGGGACGAGCTCTGTTACAGTTTTCAGTTCTAGGTTTCTTCCTTCTGCTCTTGTGTAGTGGCGTATCCTTTGCATTTCTCAGATTGTACTTTCTGATCCTTCTGTTATTCTAAATGGTAAAACATATGCAACCAAGTTAGCTTGCTAAATCTTGGCTCATTGCGCTGCAGTAAAAGCCTGTAGTGAAGTTCTGTACACCAACAATCGAAGCCATTAAACCATGTACTGTAAGAGTCGAACAATGTGTAATGCAGTGACCTGCACTGCAATTGTGCAGTGACCTGTAGTGAAGTTCTGTAATGCAGTAACCTGCACACGGGTTTTGTTACAATAAGACTAGTGAAGTTCCTTGAACTGTTACATGCACTGTAAAAGCCTGTAATGATGTTCTGTACACCCATAATCGAAATTGAAGCCGTTAAATTATGTGCTGTAAGAGTTGAACTTGTGTGATACCGTGATATGTTAGTGTATCTATAGTACACATGTTTTGTTAGAAATTTTTGTGTGGGGATATATCTGATGAAGAACTAACATAGCTACAGAAGCTAAAGCTGTTTGAACCATGGTCTCGAAAAAACAAAACTGTTTGAACCTAAAGTAGAAGGAAATTTCCTATGGTATTTACAAATTTTGATAAGCTATAAGGAGCTAAGGATGTATCCTTATTCCTTAGTCAAAGAGCTTCTGTCAGTTTTGTGGTATTGGAGATGCCAAAAGTGCAGCCCACTGACTCATTTGTTTTCTTTTATTTTATACAGCCATGTAATCCTGCAGTGGGTGGGCCTGCAAAGTCTCAACTTGTCCATGAGGTAGATGCCCTTGGTGGCGATATTGGAAAAATTGCAGATAGGTAGAAGTTAAATATGTTCTTGTTTATAGAGATGCATTCTCACTTGTGTATTTTTGTCCTCTTGGCTGGGAATCAACACATATCTTTTGGTACACTCATTAACTTTTGTTCTGATAGGTGCTATTTGCAAAAGCGTGTGCTGAACAGCTCAAAAGGCCCTGCTGTCCGTGCACTGCGTGCTCAGACTGATAAGAGGGAGTATGCAATAGAGATGAGGAAGGTTGTAGAAAGGTCAGTATATCAAGGTTCTGTTAAGAGCTAGGCCTTGAATGAGCGTTTGGCCTCCGCTTTTCCCTTTTCTGAAGGATTGAAGCGCTAAGCGTTTTGCCTCTGCTCAGCGCCTTAGACGCGCTTTTTTATAACCTTGCACTCTTGCAGTATATGCAAAAAAAAAAAAAAACCTCTTGTATCATAGTCCATAGCTCCATAACTTGCACACTTGGCCAAAAATGATTGTTTGATTGACAACATAACTGGTTAGTGCTTGTAAAGATGAACGTTCATTTTGGTGGCCTCTAATCTAAACCACGTATTTCATATAATACTTAGGTAGTTCTGGCAGAATCACGATTTTATTATTTAAGCTTCACAAACATAGCGACGTAACTCACTTGGCATGTGGTAGTGTTACTCCTGACCAAAAAGTATGTAGGTACTACTATTTGACCAGATAAATCATTTTTCCTGCGTATTAGTTCTCAGACTCGTAAAGGTGAATCTGTTGTGCAGTTATTTCTGTCTATCAAGTGAAAAAAAAATCGTTGTGAAGTTTGTTATAATATTAATCTAAATTGTTTGTCTGCATAGAGTTTTGTCTGATATCTTTTATGCAGCTTACTTATTCCTGCATATGCTATTTTCAGCACACAAAATCTTTTCATTAGAGAGGCAATGGCTACAGAAGTTATGATAGACAAGAATGATAGTGTTGAGGGTGTTCGCACTTTCTTCGGCATGGACTTTTACGCACCATCTGTTGTACTTACCACCGGGACATTTATGAGTGGTAAGATCTGGGTTGGTAGGACATCAATGCCTGCAGGGCGAGCTGGAGAGTCAGCTTCTCATGGACTTACTGAAAATTTGCAGCATCTGGGTTTTGAAACTGACCGCTTAAAAACTGGCACGCCACCACGAATTGATCGCAGGACAGTTGACTTTTCTAAACTGGAAGCCCAGCATGGCGATGAAGAGGTGTGTAGAACATGTGAAACCTTGGCATTATATGCACTTTGTTATCTGCATTTGAGTGTGTTAGGGTGGGGAGTGATTTCCTACTTTGGCTTTGCATTGTTAGGGCAAACTACAATATAAGTATGTCCTTTGTACTCTCAGATACTCCAGTAAGCTTCTAAGATGGCTTAGTTAGTTTTGATTTCACTTTCGGTTATTCTATGCTTTGAATGAAGTGTGGCTTAAGCTTGAGGTTCAAGCTGATGGCATCTTTTGAAACAGGTAGGCTGGTTTAGTTTTGATCCTGAATTTCACGTTGAGAGGGAACAAATGTGCTGCTATTTAACGCGGACTACAAAAGACACACACCAAATTGTTACAGACAACTTAGATGAAACACCAACATATGGTGGCTGGGTTGAAGCAAAGGGACCAAGGTACTGCCCAGCAATTGAAGACAAGGTATTATATCCTGGAGATTTATGGTCTGTTACTTTGTTTCATGGAAGATTATGTTTTGATCCATTATGTGTAATTGACCTAAAATTGCAAAGATCTTGGAAAGAAAATTAGTTTCCCTATATAGACTGGTTTATTTGCCAATCACAGTCCGAAATATAACCAGATATATTTCTTTGCTGCAGATTGTAAGGTTCAAAGATAAAGAATCTCATCAAGTCTTTCTTGAACCAGAGGGTAGAGATGTCCCTGAGCTATATCTACAGGTCTCTCCACCCCTCTCCCTATTCTGCATACTTTTTCTTTTTCACCAATTGTTTTTAGTCTGAGACTTGGTAAAACATGCGCTTATTATCTATGCAAATTTGTGTAAAAACATATCTTCTGCAATATTGTGTTACTCAAAACCTACAACTTAGACCGTATACATGTTATACAGGGGTTTTCCACTGGTCTTCCTGAGAGGTTGCAATTACCACTTGTGAGAACACTACCAGGACTGGAGAACTGTGTGATGCTAAGGCCAGCTTATGCTGTTGAATATGATTACTTGCCTGCTTATCAGTGCTCGAGATCGCTTATGACAAAAAAGTTTGAGGGCTTATTCTTCTCTGGTCAGATTAATGGAACAACAGGATATGAAGAAGCCGCAGCTCAGGTTTTTTCATTATTTCCGACATCTCCATTGCAGGGCATATGGTTAATTGAACCTGATTTTCTGGATCCTAATCTTGCCCACTTTTGTTACAGGGTATAGTTTCTGGAATCAATGCAGCTAGGCATTCTGATGGAAAGCCACTAATCGTCCTTGAGAGGGAAAGCAGTTACATTGGGACTCTGATTGACGATCTTGTTACAAAAGATCTCCGGGAGCCTTATCGCATGTTAACAAGGTATGGGTTATCTGTACACTACTTCTTGGTATTTCACTATTATGACTTATAAAATGACCGGATGGAAAAAAGATAGTTGCAGGCTCCTATATATATTAAGATAAAGGAATGTGGAGTAATATTCGGATTTAACATAAATACTGGAGTCTGTGCAATTCTAATATGCTGCATGATAAATTTTGAGGGTTTGGCACTCCATTCGCTGGCATTGATGGATTTGCAAATAGATGTCTTACTGACACGTGGGTCCAGGGACACACTTTGAGATATGAAGTGGCAAATCCTTAGGTGCCAAGGAATGGAGTAGCCTAAAGCCCCCCATCACCATAGAGTAACAACCACGATTCTCACCAAGAACTGTGTTGGATGACTAGGGCTAGTTAAATGGAGAGCAGGAGATTAGAAAAATGTCACAAAAGTATGTTTATTGAAGGATATTACCAATTTTGAGAAACTTGGCAGCAGCACTACTCATTCCTTAGGAAGAAAAGTGGAGCAATAATTACAAATTCACTTGTTCTTTGAAGGAACAAGTTAGAAGAAACTTTACTGACCAAATGCTGTGATGTTGTATAATGTCTGCAATAATCCATTAGAAGGAATCAATGAGTTTACCATTTTATTAATTTAGTGTGACTCTTTGAATCACAGTTTGACTGACATTTTCTGTAATTGGCACTTGTGGACATTCAGTCGTTCAGAGCACCGTCTACTGTTTCGATCCGATAATGCTGACAGTCGGTTGACCCCTTTGGGGAGAGATATTGGTTTAATAGATGATAGACGCTGGGAGCTTTATCAGTCAAAGCAAGCCCGCATTAAAGAAGAAAAGGAACGGTTGAAGCATACAAGAGTATCGGGTAAGCTTTTATATATTTGAAGCTGAATTATCACATGAATTTATTCCAAACTTCAGAATATTATTGTTTAACATGTGCTCACTTCGCGTGGTTATAAACATGGTTCTAGTTCTCTAATTAATCTATTTGCAGGAGTTGAATTTGCTGCCGAAGTTACTGCGGTATCCAACCAACCTATTAAGCAGGGATCAACACTTGAAGCCATACTGAAAAAACCGCATGTACAATATAAATTTCTGGATAAGCATGGATATGGAAATGAGTATTTATCCCGAATAGAGAAAGACTGCGTGGAGATTGATATCAAGTATGAAGGTTTCATAGCACGGCAGCAGAGTCAGTTACAACAGGTGATTTGCTTTATGATCATGTCCTTCTGTTCTGAATTAAATATGTAAGGGGAGTTCTTTGAAGTGCAAGAGAAATAGTAAATACTACCTCCGTTTCTAAATATAAGATCATTAGCTTTTTTCCGATTCAGATGTATCTAGACTCGTTTTACTGTGTTGATTCACTCATTTCAGTCCGTATGTAGTCAAAATTACAATATCTAAAACATCTTATAATTTGGAACGGAGGGAGTACATGTTTAAGAAGTCTGGCAGTGATGCATACTGCACATGTTGTGCAAGTATCTGCTGTTCTATGTATTTGGATTATTTTGCTCTGTTGGGGAACTTGTATTTAGCTCTTTGGTAGCAGTAGTAGATTCTCTCTCTCTCTCTCTCTCTCTCTCTCTCTCTCTCTCTCTCTCTCTCTCCATTGTATAGTAAAGTATATCGGTTTCAAAAAAATCGTTGCTTTGTTCAAGGAAAAAAAACAGATCCATTGACTATGATAGGTTCAGTTATTTAATCCGCCTTGTTTTGCTACTAGAAAAACCTGCTGACCCCTAATTATGTTTCCCCCCTTAAGATTATAAACCAGGAGCACAGGAAACTTCCTGATGACTTGGATTACCACTCAATGACAAATCTATCGCTCGAAGCTCGTGAGAAACTTTCCAAGGTATGTGAATTATGAAGCATCTGCCTCTACAATACCTTTTCTCTTTCTGGAGTAGCATCGAGAATATGTTCGAGAGCCTTACATGATAAGATGCCCTTAAGAAGCATGCATTATTCAGTTCTTCATTTAGCAAGACACGTCTTTTGTGCACCTCTGTCTTTGTGATCAAATCAATGATTTAGCTATCTTAAGCCGTCTCCCTGTTTTTCCAACAATTCTTGAGATTTCATTTGCTACAAGTTTGAACTGCTTGACCACATCCTCTCTGAACTTTTCTGTCATACGTGTAGAAATGTCAGTGTTTAAAACTTGACAGCTAATGTTCTGATGATGCATCTGTAGGTAAGGCCGCAAACCTTAGGCCAGGCGGGCAGAATCGGTGGCGTGAGCCCAGCCGACATGACAGTCCTCCTCATTTCGATGGAGAGCACCCGCCGCATGGCTGAGTACAGGCGAAAGCAAGACATGCTGAGGTCCAACACCGTGGCCACGGCCAAGGCAGACGATTCTTCAGACGAGGTGGTTCAAGCCAGTGCCAGTGCCACCACTGTGTGACCCCACTTACTCCTGTACGTGACTGCTACGGGCAACCGAACCAGGACCCTCGAGAAGTTGAGAATAGAATCTCTTGGGACGATGTAGGTAGGCAGGCATAGCTGGAGTCCAGACGAATTGTTTGTTTCAGGAGATGCTGGGGTGCGTGTGCTATACCTGAACACCTGCCTTTTTTGACAAACCTGACGGTAGGGTGGTGGGTTATGTGACGGTTTCAAGCATGTGGATGATGCAGCTTAACTGGGATGTTGGGTCAGTTGGGCGAGTGCATGGTTGTAGAGGATCTGCTGTACTTAGATGTTAGCAGGCACGCTGGAGAGCAAACGCTGTTTGTGTGTACATATACATAGAATCTCTTCAAACTCTGGGATGCGACGAATGTGCATGAACATGGATTTCTTTTTTTCAATCTCTCGAATGCAATGAAGCCATGCCATTTATTTCAAGGAAGTTTATCATTAGGATTTATATCTAGTGTAAACAAAAATACAAGGCGAATTAGTAAGTGAAGTGTCATGTACAGAGTAAATGGGAACCCAGCTGAAACTTGTGTAGCTCCCATGTACTAAAAGCAATCTGTAAGCAAGAATCTCTGTAAACACTAGCATTTATATCTACCACTATACTTTGGCGTTGCAAGAACTACTCCAGCACTAAACCACCAGATTGAACGAATGATCTCTACACAAAATTTCCAGCACTAATCCTCCTCTCTACTCTACCCACCTTGATCACAAAAACTGTCTATCTGCAAAAAAAACATGCCGCTGACCAACCAAGATGCGGCTGATGAGCTCCTGGTCGATCACACATTCCTGTGGCTGCAGGCTTACGAGGCGCCGTTGGTTCTGATGCCTGCGTACACGTGCAGGTTCCCCTGGAAGAAGCCGACCATCTGCTCCAGCAGAGGGACGAAACCGGACGGCAGGGTCGCCGCAGCTGCAATATGGACATGTCTCACGACCTCGTCGTGCCTGGCCCTCTCGTCGTCCCGCCTCTTCCTCATCTTCCGCAGCTCGACCAAGTCCTCCTCATGGCCGGGGCGAGCGCCTGTCTCGACCATGTCGGTGCCGGTACCCACACCAAGCTCTCTCTGCAGGGCCTCGCGCCTTCTCCTGTAGTCTCTGGTGGCATGGTCGGCGCGCCTCCTCTGCCGGTGCTCGCCATCTTGGCTCCTCCTGAGCTCGCGCACGAGATTGCCAAAGTGGCCGATCGACTTTAGCGTGTCGTTCTTGGGTACCATGTCGATCGCTCGGGACCAGTCGTTTGATATGATGAATACTGGTGGGGCGCCGAGCTTGCCGGGGGAGAAAGGCGGGACGCCGTCTGGGGCGTCTTGCTCCTCCTGTACCTCGGGGAACCATCTCCTCAGCCATTTGTTCAGCGCCTCCACATAAGCCCTTTGCGTGCTCATCCACTTGTTGAAACAGCGGTACCACTTCGAGAGCTGCCTCTCCAGCTCCAGTGTGGCCATTGCAGCGGTACTGGACTGGCTTATGGTCGCCGCCTTGAGCAAGTGGATTCGGCTGTCTCGTATGGCTGACAGCTGCTTCTCGTGACATTCCAGAACTGCTTTCCACATTCTACGCAATCTGCACTTCCAAATAAACAGCAACATTCAAACTGATCAAATCATCATTCTGAACAAATGCAAAGAGACAAAACAAGTAAAAAACTACTAGGAAACTCCATACCCTTGGATGAGATTAACAAGCTGAGGGTATAGCTCTTCGTCTCGGATCTTCTCTATCTTTGATGAGAAAGCTTTGGCTGTCCTCATGTTGATGCTAATCTTTGACCTCAAGTCCCGCACCAACAACCTGGTCGACTCAATTGAATCTTGCTCTGCTCCTCGATCGTCTAGCGACTTCAACCGCCTTGAATTCTTTTCATACAGAATCCTCAGCTTCTCTTCTTCCTAGAACAATCACCTAACCTTTTCAACACATGTTTGGCAGTAAATAACAGATACTATGAATTGGCACTTGTTGTTTGTTGATGTGGCCCAGGTGCGTACCTTAACCTCCTGATATAGCTTCTTTTCCCAGAGACACAGCTTATCCAGAGTCGACGAGAGATTCAGGTCAGGATTTCTTCTACCATTGGCTGGTGATGCCGGAGTGCTGGCACTGCTGCTTGGCAATCTTGTGTTCCTTTGCCGCTTTGGGAGGCAGTAAGAAGATGACACGGTAAGCGAAGAAGAGAAATCTGCAAAAGGTAGCATATGTCACATTCAAATGCACTATCACACAATCAGAATTTCAAATATTTTACGACAAAAAAAACACTGCATTACCCACATCTAAGAACTTTGGGTGTTGTCCGATGAGGCAGCTTCCCCACCTCAAGTAGCCCAGAGACCTCATCACCACAATTCACTGCATCCTCGAACCTTTCTTTGATCTCCTCCATCGCCTCCATGACATCTCTGTCCCCATTGTGCAACGGCGAGAATGACTCGCTGCTCACGGTCATAGCTGGATGCACTGACTTGCGGTGGTTGCCCCCACTGCCATCTGCGTCGACGATCGACACGTCGTCGTCAAATGCCACACCCTTCTTCTTACCGGTGGAGCTGCCGCCACCAATGTCACCACTGCCCGTGCCCTTCAAGCTCGATGCATCGCTCCCGCCCCCTTTCTTGTTCTTCGAGCTGGCATTGCTTGGCACCGAATCTTTCCTTGATACCGGCTTCTCTGCCTGGCCATTGGCACCATATGATCCCTTGCTCTGCAGTTTCACCTCTGAAGCCTCGCCCTTCGGACCGGATGATCCCTTGCTCTGCAGCTTCACCTCAGAGGACTCTCCTTTCGAAAGCTTCACCTCAGGAGACTTGTCCTTCGAACCGGCATTGGTGGCAGGAACCGGTCTCTTCCCCTTCACATTTTGCTCTCCAACGGCCGAGGTCGATGGAATTGAAGCCGCCGCAGCGTTGGCCTCCAACTCCGCCTCGTCCTCTAGCTCCGGGATGCCCTCCATCCTCCTCAGCTCGGCGTCATTCGGGCTATTGGTGGGCAGATTCGGGCTGATTCCGCCGCCAATGCCACCGGAGTACCCCTCCAGGAACACCTCGTAGGGCATGAAGGGGTTGAAGAAGTCCAAAACCGAGGCCGAGGGCTCCGGGAGCGGCGGCGTGGGCGGCGGGCCGCCGGGCGGCCTCCTCGCGTCCTCCGCGACCACCTCGCCGTAGGGCTCGTACGGGTACGCGCGCCCGTAGCCGGTCTCGCCCTCGGCGTACCCGGCGGCGTAGGGGTCCTCGTACACCACGGTGGGCACGGTGGCGGAGTTCCTCATGTAGTGGCGGTGCTGCTGCCTCGCGGGTTGGGGCGGCGCGCCGCCGCGGAAGCGGGCGCGCCTGGAGTGGTCGAGCGGGTGGAGGTCGTCGTCGGAGGAGTCGTCAGAGAGGGAGTGGGAGAGCGGCGACACGGTGGAGGAGGACCCGGACGGGGACGACGGCGGGAGGGTCGACGCGGTGACCGGCTTGGCGGGGGACGGCGGGAGGGTGAGCACGGGCGACGCGTGGCCGTCGTCGGCGGCGGCGGCCGGGAGGAGCGCGGCCGCCGCGAAGCGCCGGAGCGCGTCCCCGACCTTGCCGAGCGAGCGGAAGTAGGCCGCGTGCGCCGCGGCGAGCGCGAACCGCCTGTCTGCCACGGCCCGGATCAGCGCCGCGCGCTCCCGGCACACGGCCGCGGGGTCCCGCGCCGCGCGCTCCCTTCGGGAGGCCGAGGAGGAGAAGTGGCCCGTCGCACGCCGCCGCGCCCTGGACGCGGCGGCCGCGAAGGCGTCGTGCGAGGTCGTGCATCCCATGGCGCGCCGGCCGGCCGGAAAAAACCCTAGCGAGCGGGACGGACGGCTCGCGGCGGGAAAGAGTCGGGCGCCGTACGTGCTAGGCTCTGGCCTCTGGCAGCTCGTCGGCGTCCATCATTACAACAACAATGGTCGCCGCGTAGCCGACAGACCGACCTCGTGCCGGGCCGCGCGGCGGCGGCGACGGATGGAAAGAGGCGGCGGGATTGGGAGGGAGGCGTGGCGTGGCCGCGTGAATTTGGGAGACGAGGAAGGAAAGAGCAGGCAGGGGCTGTTCCCCTGTTGTTCCAGCTCGTGTTCGTTCTGGCCCCTTCTCTTTCCTTATTTTAGTGGTTGACCACCGGGCCGGAAGAGGCATGTCTTTTTTTTTTTTTACTTTTTATATAACGTATTGAAGATACACATATTCTTTCCAAATATTTCTAAACAAACAAGGAATTGTTTCATGGTAATAACCTACTACACCATGGTATTTTTTGTGTTAGTTTGAGTCCCTAACTTATGATATATATGTTGAACTGAGCAATATGCATTTTCACATTTTTTTGGGGGGTATTCATGTGGACACACATTAAGTATGGTGGGCTTGCCTGAGTATTACAAAACTGGTGTTGACGTCCTTGGGCGCCGTTTTCCTCTTTGGAGGCACCAACTTGATTTTCGTTCTCATTTTTGTTTCTCTAAGCTTGAATGAACTGGCAACCCTGCGCAAAGCATCCGGTGTCCTTCGACTCCTAAGACTTTACTCGGTGTTTGAAGATGGTACCCATGTTCAGCCGAAGACATGTCCTTTCGATGGGAGGCAAGCAATCTATGGTGTTGGAGCTTAGTTTCTTTTGCTTGTCTCTAGTTGCTTTACTGTATTCAGTTGTTCACCCTTTTGTGTATGTATCTCTCATCCTTGATGAGTGGAGTCATGGCCTCTGAACTCCAATTGTACATGTACACACTCATTTGGCGTTAATCACATGCTAGAATTGAGATAAGTGACACTAAAATTATAGCAGAGGCGTCTAGACTCTAAACACCGCCCTAGTCACGGATTTCAACGATTTATGCGAGTCGAGAATCCAAAAAACACCCCTTATATTACGTGTAGCACATGGTTTAGCCAAGATGTAGGGACGGAGCTAGGGGCGTGTTTGAGTAATGACCCCACCCCCAAGTTGGAACAGTTTTCTAAAACACCCCTTATATTACGTGGATTTGACTCCAAATTTTATCCATATGCCCCTTCCAAGTTTTTCAACGTTCACTTGGCCCCACCTTGTGCATCAATACATATGGATATTTTTTTGTAAAATTACCAAAATTTAGTTCTCTTGTGTATTTTTGGTTAATGGTATTATAGAGAACTTTATCCTTTTTTGGTTTGTCTGTTTTTCTAGAGGGTGGGGGATCATAAGAAGTAAAATATTCATCGAGAAAGATAAAATTAAGCTAACGACGCCTAGGTTCCTTACCCATCTCGGTTCTCTTCCAGACGATGACGCCAGAATTCACAAACTCGAACTCCTAGGTCAACGAGTCTCTAAAACATACTCGTGTCACAATTAAATCTCCAAAACATATTGTGTCCTTGTACGTACACAAACGTAGCTGTCAGGCCCTCATTTCAGTTCCACGTGAATTCGGAGGGTGTATGTGCAAATATTCGGCAGGTGGCGCTTCTGACCTCCCTCCAAGTTTTATAATGTTCACATCTCGGTTCTCTTGTATGTAAACGTACGTAGCTGTCAGGCCCTCATTTCAGTTCCACGTGAATTCGGAGGGCGTATGTGCAAATATTCGGCAGATGGCGCTTTTGTCCTCTCTCCGGCCAGCACGCACCAACGAGCGTAACCATCCGCCAGATTTTCCCGGGCCCACGCCGCAGCCTCCTCCACGACAAGGGCTTTCGCTTTCGCTGGTTCTCCAAGCCAAGGAGAAAAAACCAGACAGTCGTTCGAATCACGCGTTGTCCAGCTCGTCTTCCCCAAGTTGTACACATCTTTGCTTTGCTCCATCCGTTTCAAACACGTTATTACTCAACATAGAAATGTAGGAGTAGGAATTCTCGAACGTGCCGACATTGACAAGTTGTACACATTTTTAAAGGATACGCATGTAGTATGTGGCTAGCTTGGCTTAATCGATCGTGCAATTAATATATGTTATTGAAAATCTCCTGTATTTATACATGAACAGTAAATTAAGAATCTGTAAAGTTAGTTAGGAACTGCAAGAGGACAGCAACGGATGGGATTAGCTGTTGATAATACTTGACGCATCGTCATCGTCAAATCGTAATCGCAAAGCCATGAGCGGAGTCTCCAGTCTCCATTGACGACTGCTTCGATCTCTTCTCTTGGTGGTGGTGAGTTGAACCAGCTGACGACATCAGTTGGCCCGGCTAGCCAATTGGTGATTAAACAACTTGACTCGTTACAAATATAATGAACTAAAATATAAAAACGCATTAGGTTGTTGTTTAACCATTCTGTCGATTCAAATCCTCTCTCGTTGAATTTTAAACTAACTTATTCAAATCATTAAGGCAAAGGATAAGGACAATGACAACATGGATTTGACCACGCAAACGTGTGTGGCGTTGTACTTGAAAAACATCTACAAGTCAATCCAGTGGCGTATCTAGGAAAAAATTGTAGGGTGGGCACACTCTCTAAATTTTTTTTTAGCACACCAAATGAACAATATAAATAGAAAATCAGTTCATGACATTATAGATCATACATATGTTTCAAATGTGCGTGATCCCCATACAAAATAGTTCAACACATAAGAAAAGTTTTACATGATCAAATATAGCATAAATAGGAAATTACATCAATATCTCTTGAAAGGTCTACGCCGTCGCATTCCCATGAAGGCTTCAACTATGGCATCCTCACTTACTTCCAAGAACACATCTCGCTCAATAAATGTCACTAAGCAATGGTTCAAGAGATCATCACCCATACTATTTCTCAACTTATTTTTTACTAGACTCATTGCAGAAAATACTCTTTCAACACTTGCCGTCGCCACCGGTAAGAGCAATATCAATTTGAGAAGTAAGTAGACCAAATCATAAACAAGATGCTTTTTTGTTTCAACAAGCATAATAGAGAGTTCACCAAGATGATTTACACATTTGAACATATCATCTTTTCTCATATCATCGATGAAGGTTTCAAGTTGGAACTCGAGTCTTATCAACTCCACACTTGATATGTCATTGGGGTAGAAGTGGGCAAGTCGCATTACCTTTTGTGCATCATAAGAAGCAAATGAATTCAATGGATTCAAAGCCGACATGCAAATAATCAACTCCATATTAACCTCATCAAACCGATTGTCAAGCTCTTGAATAATTTGATCAAGGACACCAAGATATACTTCTCTTCTATAACGATCATCATTTGTTTGTACTTCATAATACCGATGTGATCTTCCATGAGCCACATATTGATCATCTGGTGAAGGAACTTCAATGCCATGTTTATTGCAAAACAATGTCACCTTAGCAAGAAATCCTTCCCATCCATGAGACCTCATACCACAAAGTTTATTCTTTGTCAATGCAACAAGATCCATTGCATTAACAATATCTTGATCCCTCTTTTGTAAAGATTGAGACAAATCATTTGTATAACCAAGAATAACAAGCATCAAGTGAAGATTGAAAACAAAGTCAAATGATTCAATGGCTCCGGCCACTCCACGTATTCTTGTCCACTCACCCTTTTGTGAAGGATCTTTTCCAATCCTCACAAGTACTTCAACAATTGTGGGATACATATCAACAATGTGGCAAATGGTTTTAAAATGAGAACCCCATCGAGTATCACCGGGTCTAGATATACCCATTTCTTGATTCAATCCACTTCCACTTTCAATTTACCCATTTCTTGATTCAATCTGCTTCGCTTCATGTTTCCGGAAAAGACAAGCAATGTCGCTATCCCTCTTCATAATCAATTCTACAATCGCAAACGAAACAAATAAACAACATATATAATCAATCTTACAAACAAAAATTATCAATTTCATACAAAATACGTAGCTAATTGAGGCAATTTTCCCTATTCGGTTGCCACTTGAAGCAAATACATAACAAATAACCTTACAAAATCCATCACAAATTCACAACACTGATTATCAGGGGGCTGAGAAGTGAGAAGATGTACCTTCCGCGGCCTCGGGAGACTGGAGAGCTTCTGTGCTCGTCTGCTCGACTGCTCGGGCGCGGGGCGCCGGCAGCCCGGCAGTGGTGGTCGCGAGCTCGCGAGGGTGGAGGACGTCGACGCTGGCCGCCCTGGCTGAGCAGCTGAGCATGGGGCGCTCCGTATTGGAGCCGACGATGCAGTGAGGGGCGGGTCGGCGGCGTCTCGACGAGGGGAATCGGCAGGTCCTGACGGCGCTGACCGCTGAGCTCGACAGGGGACGCAAGCGAGCCAGGGTTTCGGCCGCCACTCCGTTCCTCTCGGCCAGGAAACGTGATCGATAGGAAAAGGTAGCAGGCCAGGAGCCCAGCATGGCCCAGCACATGCTTCCTATATGGGGGGGTCAAAATATTTCCCAAAATTCTGGGTGGGCCACGGCCCCCCGGGCCCACCCGCTGGATACGCCACTGAGTCAATCAGTCAAATTCATGTCAAAGGACCTTCCAACTTCACTGGTCACTCATCCTGGCTCTAGTCTAGTCAGCAAAGGAGGGTCGCACGCCAGCAGTCCAAGCTTCTCCACCACCGTGGCTAGATGACCTTTTGCATTCTCTGAGAGCAAGATCTGCCACTGGGATGTATAACTAATAACTCAACCTTCTTCATATCACCTACAAGCCAGACCAAACTTCTCTGTTAAAGCACATATCATTCCTGGTCTTCCACAACGGCCACATAGAATTCAGAGCGTCAAAATTGTCTACCAGCTAGCCGATTAGCAATCTTCCCAAGTTTTTTTCGCTTTCAAACACGTCACTCAAAAAAGATTTTTAGTGGTCTTGTGATGTTTCGTCGACGGCGAAAAAGGTCTTACATTGCTCGAAGTAGATTTGTTCTGGAGTACGTAGTGGAACGGTGCCGACGGTGTAGCACACGCTCGTGGATGTAACATCGATCGGCTGTTTCTCCCCATCGTGAGAGCCTCTTGGCGGTGAGATATTAATTTTTTTTTGCGAGGGAAAAAGATGATTATATTGATATTCCGTTCTAACAGAAAGATCCAGAAACACATAAGAAAAAACAAACAAGCCCTTTCTGGAGCCCGACGAAGACGACGACCAGGACGGGTCGGTGGCGCGCCGCTGCTACTGCTCCTCCACAAGCCTTGGATGACGGAGCCAGCTTCTCTACAGACGGGAAGTCGCCGAGCCTCGGATCCATGGATCCATCGCCATGGACCACCAAAATCGCCGCGGAATACCTGCAAAACACCTTCAACCTCCAGATCCGCCTCCCAGCGACGCAACCTGGAAGATTCTTCTGTTAAATCCGTTAGGATCATCTAGGTCTAGATCGATCACGGTAACGACTTTAGGGTTTTGCCCTTTGACCGATGCGAGTAGCAGAGAGAGAGAGAGAGAGAGAGGGGAACCGGAGGCACTACCTTCTCCTTGGGACGAGCTCGAGGAGCCGGCCATGGTGGTGTGGTGGTGGCGTCGGTGAGGTGAGTGGTGAGTGTGGCGGCGGTGGTGGAGCTTCTCGTCGCTACTGCCAACCCTAGATTGGTAGGGGGTCTTGGTGGGGTGCTTGGCGCACCAGTCAACCTCGTACAGAGTGTCGTCAGCCCCCACCTCTATATATAGGCAGCGCAACAGGGGCCCACCAACCAGGGTTTGGTTGGGCACCCCCGATCAGGGTGCGAGTCAAGGATCCGTGCGAGCCGTTGGGCTTCACACGGGTGGAGATCAATCCAACATTCTCCCCCTTGATCTCAACTTTACTTTTACCTTTTACTCATTTCATCACAAATCGATACATAGAGCATGTTTCATCGTCTTAGCTCAATTGCCGATAGAATCAGACAGCCACAACATACCTCTTTGTTTTGAAATAGATTCTTTAATCTTTTTGGGCCTCTTTATTGTCCGGAAATCATATAGACTATACCATAAACCCATGTCGACTATGTGTTCTCTAAACACATTGGGCGGTAAGCCTTTAATTAGCAGATCTGCAAACACTTGTGTGTTTCTTTTATCTGTTCCTCTTATGCTCCAAGCATTAACATAATTCCGGACTTTCTCCTTTACAACGTATAACTTTGTGTCAATGTGTTTGGCACCACACTTGACTCGTTGTCTTAGGAGTGAACTACTTAATGGTTATTGCTGTTGTTAACCATTATCAATTCCGGGTACAGGTTTACTTAACCATTTTGCCTATCCCTCAGCCTCATATGATGCTATAACATGTCTTTACATCACACTGATGTCAAACCTTTAATTCTTTGGAGATTTTCCACACAAAAACTCCAAATGTGAAAATTAGCGACAATTGTGGATTTCGCTATATATTTCACAAAATTCTTTCAGAGTACTCACAACCTTTTGAAAGCACTCTTATAGATCTATCTTTGTACTCACAATCTTTTGAGAGCACTTGTTTCTTTTAGCATGAGGCCAATATCTTTGATTCCATTCCAGTGATCTATATCTGGATTGGACATTGCCAAAACAACCCGGATACGTGAATTTTCAGGGTAATATTGAGCAACCAACAGCGGAAGCATATGGTACCATATCCATTTGATCCATTCTTTGTTATCTCTTGGAACACTAAAGTTCCCAATTCCATTACCCTTAACAATAAGAACAGGCGTAGGTTTTCTCGACATGCATGCTTTAGAGACTTCTTCTCAGCATGTCCATGTGATATTTCTAATACCCCTTTTCTTCTTTTCTCAGTTAATCTCGATACTTATAACGAGAGACACTCTACCGAGAATACTCTTTTGAGGACAAGAATTTCTTTTCTCTGCCGGTAGTAGATTGACATCACCACTAGCAAGTAGGATATCATCCACATACACGGGATTAGGAAATGAATTTCCCATTCTATGAGTTTGCAAAAAATGCTATTGTCCTCTCATTTTCTTTAACCCAAAATAACTTTTGATTCTAGAGACTTGCTCTAGTCCATAAGATCCCTTGTGATCTTTACTTTCATCTGATGTAACTCAGATCATTATGTGTCATTAGCACTCATTATAATCTGTTTATTCTCTTAGTGCAAATCTTTCGATTTAAAATCGCTTTTTACATATTTCCTTTGGAGTCACATTGGCATTGTAGACCCATTACAGCCTACTGTTTTGGCTCCATTGGAAATTACTTATGAGTCCCAAACATCGTCGGGATTCACATAGTCTCTAATCATTAAGACAAGTAGACACTTGTCAAAATCGATTGAGCGCTGCTTTTAATTTCTGTAAATAAGGCGGGATCAACCTTCATTTAAATTTCTCTGACATAGACTTTATAGTCATCTGTTTTTCTCATATGGGGATGTTGTTGCTCTGTCATTGCCTAGAGACAATAAATTCTATAGTCTTCTATTGCCAAAAGGCAATAGCTGTTACAAGGACCTAAAACACAAGATCCATGTTTACTTGTTCATCTCTTTTATAAAGCAACAAGCTCCCCCAGATAAAAACTATTCGAGCCTTAGGTATGTTCATACCATGCTCCCCCAGATTACTCCATTTTCTCCAAAATGTATATCCTTAATCCTTTTATTTGGGTTTATTCTGTTATTCTGTCAATCTTTATGGCACTTTGAGTACCGTCCTTAGTCTCTTTTCGGAGCTATCAATATCCAATAATACATCTATCTCTTTTCTTTAGGGGTATCATTATTGTGATCGTCGTACTCCCCCAGACGATCACAATTCATCATAGATCACCTAGATACATAATATGCATCACATTATCTGAGGTATAGGGGAGTCTATTCTGTAATACTCTCTATCTCCCCCTCGAAATGTGGCAAGAACCTTTTGCCACAATTTCGAAACTTTGATTATTTGCTTTATTCAAAAAGAAATTATCTTTTTAACGTATGGGAGTACTTTTTCCTCATTCCTTTTCAAAACTCACAAGAGTTCTTTCTCAATGATACTTTTTGCAAGTCACACTTGCATACCATTCTTAGCTTGAGGTTCATTTGTAACTTTATTCTCTTTTAACTCATTAAGTGTTTTATAACTATGACACATAAAAAGTGCAATCGATATAAAAACACATGAGTCGTCACATCTTTCTCCTGTCATACAGGATAAGTCCTTTGTCAAAATTTTCTCCTGCCATGCGGGTATTTTCCCAGACTTTTCCCACCACGTGGGTATTATATCGTCTTTTCCCGTCATGCGGGTATTATCGTCTTTTCCCGTCATGCGGGTAAAGAAGAGACATAGATGCCACAATTGGCTCTTTAGACTGCATATTGAATCATCAAATTCAGAAATAAATCTGAACATTCTTTTATACATATGCTTAATCCAACGTTGGTCAAATTAAGCATTCATGTTGCTCATTTAAAAAATTTCTTCATATGAAGTACATGAAAGAAATTCGTTAAACAAAGCTCTGAATGATTTCTTTGTTTTCTTCATGGAGAGTACATGAAAGACATTTTTCAAACAAGACTCTCGATGATCTATTTGTATTCTTGGATTAACATCCAAGAATTCTTTTCCTTTTGCAGTCATTCTTTAGAGAGAACATACTCTCTTACTTTATGACCTTACTTGGTCATCTTTCGGGTCACAAGTACCCATATTTTGCTTTCACGAATGAAAGCATGAGAATCTTTGTCTGAGAAAATATTCAATAGTAATGAACAATAATGAGCATAAAATTAACCCTACATTTTCTGGTTAAAGATATGCACATTAAAACATTAAAACTTTCTTTTATATTCTAAATCACCGTTGGGCAGAATTAGAATGAAACATTATCTTTCTACACTAATTCTACATCACCGTTGGGCAGAAATGGAATCAATGCACAAAACTTATAAACAATATGATGATAATATTTCTATTGCAATAAAGAACTCTGTTCAGAGACTAACATTATCATCAATTCTATTGCAGCGGAAACATGAAATATACATATTTATATAGTTCAAGAGCATCTCTTGATCTTTTATCTTTTCTTTGAAAATTTATCTGTTAGATGCAAACGTGTAGCATCTTTTATCTTTTCTCTGAAATTGATCACTTTGATGCAAAATTATCAGAGATATAGCCCTATGACTATAGAACTCATATAATTATAGTACTGTTATCATCAACGTTGGTCAGAAAATAACAATACCATAATTAATCTGTTAAACAAGTATTTCTCTTTTTCCTCCTCTCTAATTAAATTTTCCCGTTGGTTCCAATTTAATTAGAGGGGAGTCCTTTTATTTTACAGTAGAAACTGTAAAATATTTTCTGTATTTCACAAACATTGCACTGTTTTGGTCTGTTCTCTAAACAAATTCATTGAATTTGAAAAGAGATCATCTTTTAGCAAAATCTTTGTCATGAAAGACTTTTCTGTCCTTTAATTAAAATTCTCCTAGAGAATTTAATTAAAGATCTAAACAAATTCACTGAATTTGAAAAGAGATCATCTTTTAGCAAAAACTTTGTCTTAAAAGACTTTTCTGTCCTTTAATTAAAATTCTCCTAGAGAATTAAATTCTCCTAGAGAATTTAATTAAAGATCTAAACAAATTCACAGAGGAATCTGTATATCTTTTCTTTTGATCTCTAAACAAATTTTCTCAGTGAAAACTTTAACAAAAACATAAACATTGCAATAATCACTTTAACATGCTCTTTTTTAAATTTTAATTCTCTCTTTTAATTCTTTTAACCTTTTAAATTTAAAAGGAGCACATTTCTCTATTCGCAGCGGAAAAACATGAATTAAAAATTCATGAACTTTATACTTTGCAGAAGCATTTCTGTCACTTTTCTGTTCTCTAAACAAAAATTATCGTTGGATAAATTTGAATAGAAAACTAGATGAAATTTGCCCAAAAATGGACAAAAAACAACTAAAAACAGCTTCTGTAAATATAAAAACAGAGGAAAAACTCTGACTGAATCTGTTCGGCCCAGCCCACGGTTTTCACTTTCGGCCCAAGGCCCAGTTAACTACGCGCGCGCGGCGCGCAGCCAGCCACAGCGGCCCATGGCCTCTGCCCTTTCGGCCCACCGGCCCAGCTGCGTTAGGGTTTCGGTTTCGACCGTCCGATGGCATCGGACGGCTGCGCGCGCCGATCGGTCGATCAAAAACGCCACGCCGCCGCCCCGGTCGAACCCTAAACGCCATTTCCCCCGCTCTCCTCTGTCCGCCCCCGGCGGTGATCTAGGGTTAGGGTTCCGGCGGCCGGAGACAGCGACCGCCACCGCAGTGCGCCGCTCCAGCACCTTCCCCTTCTTCCTTTCACTCTCTGTCGGCTCCGGCAGAAAACCGACGGCCGGAAAACGGCGACGGACACCACGGTGCCGCGCCGATCCAGCACCTTTCCCTCCCCATCTCTTCTTCCTTTCGCCGTTGCCTTCCCCTTCGCCGGTTGCGCGTTCTCCTTGCGGGAGCGCGCCGCCGTCGAACGGTTCGGCCGCGGTGAACTTTGCTCCCGGAGGAGTGTTTCTTCGTCCGGTGCCCCGACTGGTGCGCGCCGGATCGAGAGGAAATGGGGCGGCCTTGCGGCGGCCCCCTTTGCCGGCGAGCCCGAAGGCCATCCGGTGAGTTACTTTGCCCTTTTTCCGATCTCTTTTCGATCTAGGGTTTGACAGGGAGGGGATCCTTTTCTTTTGCTTTTCTTTCCTTTGATTTTCTCTATCAATTTCTTTGCTACCGAAAAAGATCTAGAACCCTAGGATGCTCTGATACCAATGTTAAATCCGTTAGGATCATCTAGGTCTAGATCGATCACGGTAACGACTTTAGGGTTTTGCCCTTTGACCGATGCGAGTAGCAGAGAGAGAGAGAGAGAGAGAGAGAGAGGGGAACCGGAGGCACTACCTTCTCCTTTGGGACGAGCTCGAGGAGCCGGCCATGGTGGTGTGGTGGTGGCGTCGGTGAGGTGAGTGGTGAGTGTGGCGGCGGTGGTGGAGCTTCTCGTCGCTACTGCCAACCCTAGATTGGTAGGGGGTCTTGGTGGGGTGCTTGGCGCACCAGTCAACCTCGTACAGAGTGCCGCCGGCCCCCACCTCTATATATAGGCAGCGCAACAGGGGCCCACCAACCAGGGTTTGGTTGGGCACCCCCGATCAGGGTGCGAGTCAAGGATCCGTGCGAGCCGTTGGGCTTCACACGGGTGGAGATCAATCCAACATCTTCAAGCGCCCGAGAAGCCTTGAGCGCTGGGAAGTCGACCACCTCACGACGAAGCTCCGAAGACCGCCGCCGTAGAAGGGGAAAGGAGCCGACGCAAACTCCGACACCGACAGCACCACCGCCTCCACAGCGCCACCGGCTAGTACCCTACCGAAACCTAGACTATGTACAAGCCGGGATCCGGGGATTCCCCACCCTCCCGCCTCCGTAGCGGCCGCCGGAGGAGGAGGAATCCCGCGAATCGCCGGCGAGCGAGCTGGATCGACGGGCGGCTTCAAAAATCGCCTCTCTCTACTGTAGAGGAGGAGACCGGTCCAAGGTGCGGTTCTGGGTTATTTTAGAGAGAACTTTGTGAGATATTAATTTAAGATTATATATGTAGCTAGGTTGTCTTAATCGTACATCAAGGACAAGATCTCTTTGAATGAGAAGCACATAGTGGTATGGACATTTAAGAACTAATTAACAGGGGACAAAATGGATCGGATTGGCTGTTTGAGAAGACTTGATGAGTCGTCATCGTCATGGTAATCTATGTACGTCATCAGAGAATCTCCGTCCATCCACTTCTTTCTTCTCTTGCCGGTGAGTTGAACCTGACATCTCAATTAGAGCTGTCCATCCAATTGACAAACAACTTGACTCGTTTAAAATGTATAATAATATATAAAATATAAAAATGCATTAGTTACCTGCTTAGCCACTCGTGTCCATAAAATTCTCTCATGTTCTTTAAGGACTATAGTTTAACTAACTTGAGAATTATAGATAGGATAAGGGCGATGACCGGCATACTTCACCAAACGTGTGTAGACCACATCGATCGAGACTATATATCCATCTCCTTACTGAACTGAAATTGCAGATTTAAAATCTGATTTGTTAGCCAAACGTACATGCGCGTGCTGAGGGGCATAAGGGTCATTCCACGTTGGAGAATTATCCTCCTCTAACATGTCAATGTGATGTGTAATTAACTAGCTAAGAAGATCCATAAAGAGGAAAAGGCGACAGCGGTTTATGATAGCTGCCGGTGATCTCTTGGGTCGTACAAGTGCGTTTTGTGCTTTGGTAATTGGTAGCTAGCTTGCCTACCCCATGTGGCAAGTTCAAATCGATCTTTCTCCGCAGTTGTGCCTCGTTTCAAAAAAGAGAAATCTTTCTCACTTGCATATGAATTTCTAAGGACAGGTCCTTGATCTTGGAGAGCTGTGAACTACTCCATCTGTTTCATATTATAAACCTTTTTGGCAAACGAAATCAGTTTGTTAAAACGGGTTATAATATGGAACAAAGGGAGTACAATATATTAAGAAAAGAAAACTTGTTTGAAGCCCTTTGGTTCATACTTCATAGGTTGTATAAAAATGATTTTCACGACATACGAATGTTTTCCTACAAAACACTTCACAAACCGAATGTATATGAGCTCACACCCCATGGAAATCACAACCTCTAGCTTCCTTTAGGATAGCTAATTTTACTACAACATGGATAAATCGGGATGCGTGTTTGCCTATTCTTACAAAAAGTACCTTATGCAGATGGAGTAAGACTTACCGATGAGTTTTTTACTCAACAAAATGATTGGGCCATTTTGCGCAAGCCGTATATGCAATGATTATATTGTCCTATGAACATTCATAGATAAAGGTATGTTTCTATCCGGGTACCTGCATGCACCATTTTTATCACAATTTTTCAAAACTTGAAATTACGAGTTTCCGTCTTTGTATTTTCAGCTGTTGTGACATTTCTTTTTTAGTTTTACTACTTGATGGTGATGTGTGTGTAAAAAACAAGTGATCTATGTCTCTCTTTCAGAACAAAAAAAAAAAAGAAATGCGGCACATCATACATGTCGCTTGGTTGTCCCGGTGGCGGTTTAGGTCACCTAACCCTCCCTATCCTTTCCAATTTTAATCACACTCTTTTTTGGCTAAATTAGGAGATCCGGCTGGGTTCTGTCGGGTTGTGCACATAATCTAACTCAAGTAGCCACGTAATCTAACCCCAAGACTTGTACGGGTTACGTGTGATGGATCGAAGACGCTTTTTTTGTTGTTGACCAGATTGGTAAAAAAGTCGTCCATGATCTGCATGCGTTTACGTGAACCTCACTCTAACAGTACGAGATGGATCGTCATCATTTGGCATCATGGTTAATGATATCCGTCATGGATTGAGGGTCTGTTTGTTTGGGCTGCTGCTATTGAAAAGCAGCTGTAGCTGGTGAGTTGTAAAAAAAACAGCTGTGGGAAGCAGCTGTTGGAACCAGAGATTTAATGTTTGGCAAGAGTGTTTTTGACGGCGGCTGTTGTTGGTTTGAATGATAAAATGTCCCTAAATACTAAAAAGTTATATAAATGATTATTTAAAATGAATTAGCTAATTTTAGTGTTTAACAACTAGCTGGATGTGCGACAGTAATCTGTGAAATTGTATGAAGCACCATAGTCAAGGAAACGTGTATTGTTCTTGATTAACGTGTAATAAATAATTTACGGACCATGAATACACAAGAATGCACACACTAAACAATTTATCAAATATAGGTTTTATGCAGCAACAAGATGGACATATATGAAGTTTGGAGCTGCAGCGAACCCGATCAACACCATGAACTAGTTCAACAAACATAGTGTAGACACATACATACGTACATGTCCATTCATATATATATTTGTCTGAACGAAAAAGTTTCAACACAAAAGTTATGGAGAAGGGCAAGATCGATCTACTCGTGAAAGGAAATTCCAAACGGTTGACCGAGTGCGACAAATTTGAGAAAATTCATCTAAAATTTGTGCGAACTTCGGTCCAAAATTAAGAAGCTACAGTCTACGAAACTATAAACCGATCACGGGAATGGAACCTAATTGTTAACGCGCACATATTTCGTATATATATTATTTCGAATCGAAATATATTTACGTGAGATGGAGTACACCTGTGTTTGACTAGGACATGTGACGCGTAACGCAGGTGGACCCGTAACGTACAGGTAGGTGCGCATAGGAAGGAAAGTAGAGCTGTTCCGTCCGTCCGGGTTCAGAGTGGCAGGTTGTTTGTAATTTCTGGCAATGCAATGGGCAATGAAGAATACCGTTTCGGGATTGAAGTAAGAAGCTGCGGGAAGCAGCTCCCGTCCTGCTTCCGCGTTGCTTCATTTCGGTAGTGCATTTTGATACAGCGCTTGTCGGAAGTGCTTTTCAATCTCACGCCGTTTGTTTGGCCTTCTGCTTCTTGGACCTAAAAACAGAAGCAGAAGATCAACCAAACAGGACCTGAATCTAAAGGCCATGGTCCCCCTCTGCCTCTAGCTACTCTGTGTTGGACAAATAGCTAAACAGTGATGTTTATGCTAGTTAAACCCAAACATTTAGATATTATTCTCTATGTTTTCTAAATATAAGATGTTTTAGACATTTATTATTTTGACTACATATGAATTAAAACAAGTGTATCAACACACTAAAATATGTCTAGATACATCCAAATCTGTAGGCTAAAACATCTTAAGAGCGGGGATAGTATCAGATAGGCAAGTGTGATGCTTGAAACTAGCAATGCTGCAGAACTATAAACAATCTCTCTATAAAGAATAAACAGAATAATGAAACTGTCCACTTCTATGGCACCATTATATTACATAGAAATTCATAGTATAAATCAAAATGCAACGTATGCTTTTTTTTCTCGAAGTCTTAGCATGCAGGGCCGTTTATTTGAAGAGCCGGCCGGCCGGGGGCCAGTCAGCAAGTGCTACTGGGTCAACTTGTTGGTGGAAACTGGATAAAAATACGGATTTGCTAATCCTTAGGCGCCTGATTTTTTCTTATGTCTCAGTCGCCAACAAAAATGTGAATGAATTGCACTATTCTGGGAGAAATGTGCAATTGCACTTTTCTGCCAGAAACGTGCAATTCGTTCTAGTTTCACTTTTTTTTGTTGAACTGCAGTTGCACTTTTTCTGAGGTGATTTAGGCTTAAGAAATTCTCAGGCGACTGATTTTTTTTTATGTCTCAGTCACTCACAAAAATGTGTATGAGTTGCATTTTTCTGAGAGAAATGTGCAATTTTCTAGTTGCACTTTTTTTTTAACTGCAGTTGCACTTTTCTAGGTGATTGAGACTTAAGAAATTCTCAGTCAACTGAGACATAGACAAACCCATAAAAATACTCCCTCCGATCCGATTTTAGTGCCGTAGGAAAAGGCCTTAACCATGTATGATCGGTAAGCACAAATAGCGACACATATTTCGGATTAGAGGGAGTAAGATAAGTTGACCTGACCTAGCTACTACTACTTAATATAAGGATTCATTTATTTTGACAAACAATGTGTAGCTAAAACTAGAAAATTAGCATCTTTCCAGATGGCTCGCAGCTTCATTTTGACTTTGCGTTCTTCATAGATACGACTTTCTGTTCATAGCTCGTTCAAGTCAATAATAGAATATGCAGAGGACTACGCATTTCAAGCATAATGAAGAGACAAGTCAGCGCTAACGAACCAACTCTCAAGAGGAGCTTTTCTTCGAGCAAGAATTCGATTTTTTTTTTAGCCTCTCGATTTTTTTCTACATAGCTGAAATAAGCTACGCCCCCAACTAGCCAGGATTGGCACATCCTGAGCTGGGCCGGGAGCCTTTACATATACAAGATCACATTTAATTACTCAATACTGGATTTTATGGGCTTTCAGACCGAGGCTCACGTGACCCCATGGTATGCTAAGGCCCGGTTCTTTTGATGGCTTCTCCGGAAAGCTGCCCTATCTCCAGCTTCCTAGAGAAGCCGCACCTAAATTTTAGGTAGGCTTCCGAAATGGTGTAATCTAAACTAGTTAGAAAGCCTATATAAATTTTAGGTACGGCTTTCCCAGGAAGCTGGGGGTAGGGCAGCTCCCCAGAGAAGCCGCCAAAAAAACTGGGCCTAAAAAAAATGATCATGTGGCTTCTGTCTAAATCTCTACTATATAATGTGGGCTAACGACCGTACATTCGTACATCAGTTGTTGTTGTTTTACACTTTAGCCCCTCAAAAACTGAGAAATCAACCCGCGGCCTTACCGGTTAGTCTGTTTTGCGCCTCTGTCGTGAGCGAGCTACGCACGCGGCACGTCTCCTTCCGGGAGCGCTTCCGAACGAGCTAGGGTTGGAGCCGCCGCCTCTCCGGCCTTCCCGCTGGTGCTTCGGCCACCCGACTTCTCCTTCCTTTTCTTCCTTCTCTGCACCCCTTCTACCTCCTCCATCCCTGGTGAGCTGGTCCCTTCTAGCCGAAGCATCCATGGCCGATGACCAGCAGCTGCCGCCCGTGTGGACCCTAGGCAGACAACGGAAGCTCCGTCGCATGCGGTTGCAGATCTGTCGACGCTCTCCTCCAATTCCAGTGGGATGGAGCTCTCAACCCCGACCTCTTCGTCAACCCCTATGAGCCTCCGCGTAGCTCCGGCATCCGCTGCAATTGAAGCCCAGCAGGTGTTCGACGATATTCCACCAAGGTAAAATTTTCCTTTTTTTTGTCTCAGTTGTTTAGCGGGATTGCAACTGCGAGCGTTTATCATTGTTTTTATTTGAATTTTGGAGATGAGGAATGCTCTTGTGCCGGAATATTTCTGTGTCCTTCATCCCTTCTCGGCAGTTCAATGGGTAGAGCCACAAAAGGAATACCATAACTCAGCCCACCAGCAGTTGCCCTTGTGTCGACTTACTCCAAATCGTCACGCAGCTACTTGCCCCATGTGAGCTAGAGTTTCAGCTACCAACTGAATCTGATACGTTGGACCCATGTTATCATGGCAGTCAGGTTCTCAGGTTACTCTTAATAGATTACTATGATGTTTTTCGTCACAGTAGTGTGAATGATTATGCCTTGCATTGTAATGGTTTCATAAATCATAATTAAATTTACATATATTCTTTTCCCATTTACATGTTCGGGATAAATCATAAACATATAGTACCAATATATGAAATTGTGCAGCTGTTAAATATGCTTTCTTGCTGGACAGACGATCCTAACTCACGAGAATTCAAACTTGATATTCTAAGTATCTGTATGACTACTTGTGGGTTGCGGAAGATGACATGAAGATGCAGGTTATTTTTGTTGTGTCTTGGACTTCGTTTATATTTACTTTCTGCTGACGTGACCGCTCCAGCTGTATACATGTGCTCCAAATTTAGTTTAACATTTTCAGTTGGCATGGTATCTATTTTGTCAATTTCCGAATTCAGTCTAGGCTTAACTTTTTCAAACAAAGCGCTAATTTGGATTTTTTTTTGAAAGATCCGGCGATTGCTGGCTTTCGATATATTAGCAGAGGGAAAACACGTACATACATGTACATGGATGCTGCACCAGACGAAATTACGTCCGGAGGCGAACAGAAAAAAGAAAAGAAATGAAAAAGACGGAACGACGAGCGCCACCCTCGTGACTCTGATTCGACACCCCTGCGATATAGAGCCACGACCTTGCCCCGTAGAGCCATGGTCGTCACGCTTCCCGAGGCCGCCGCCTCGGCGCACCACCACTGTCCGGGGCACCGCCTCGGCTTTCACCGCCCTGACCACAGAGCCGCCCCGCATGGTCGCTGCAGGTCCGATGCACAACGAGAGTCAAGAGAACTCCAAGGCGACGTCTCCAAGAAGATAACGACGTGAACGCCGCCGCCGCCCGCTCCAGAGGAGCTACGGTTTTCACCGGGAGAGACTTGAACCACTCGCGTCGGTAAAGGATCGCAGCTTCCGAACGACACATTCAAGAAGGAGAACGACGCCCTAGGGCGCCGCCGCTATAGGTGGCCAAATGGGCCGGGCCCAGCGTGCCGGCCCGAGGCACGGGAAATTTGGCCCGGCCCAGGCACGGCCCGACACGGATCTTAACGGGCCGTGCCCCGGCACGGGCCCGCTCCGTGCCGTGCCCAGCTCCCGATCGAGGCCCGTGGGCCGGCCCGGCACGGCACGATTAGTTTTTTTTATTTTTTTACCTATTTATATTTTTTTTCAGTTTTTGGGCCGCATTTGTGCTAAATGGGCCGTGCCCGACGGGCCAACCGTGCCTAACGGGCCGTCGGCGTGCCTTCCGGGCCGTGCCGGAGGTCTGGCCGCGACACGTGGGCCGGCCCGGCACGGCACGAATAGCTCACGTGCCTAACGGGCCGGCACCATGCCGGGCCGGCACGTTTGGCCACCTATAGCTGCCGCCATCGGTACCTAAGTGCGAGGCTTTCACCTGAAGCACGATCTCGACCGCCAAGCCCTAGGGCTTGGGCCAGGGTGTAGCAACGTAGGTGACGTGCCTCCGTCACCGACCACCGAAACCAACTACGCGCCGCGGGGGACGCAACACCTACATCGACGGGAGGCAAGCATCCCCTCCCGCACCTCTGCCACCTGCTCGGGGCCGCCGCCCCGGCTTCCTTCTAGCTACGGGCTCGCCGGCCAAACCGCACCGACGCACCCCACCCAGCCGCACGGGAGGCAGGGAAGCACTACCGTGCACACAACTTGACGCCGATGCGACGCACCGCCGACCGTGGCCCGCCCACTCGAAGCGAGCCCAGATCAGGCCCGCACGGGCCTGCTGCCACCAGTAGCAGGGAGAGCCGCCCCTCGGCTGCGAGCTGAAGAGGGAGCGACGCAGACGCACCACCGCGATGCCCGCCCCGGGCGCATCCTGGCATAGCCACAAGCGTCGCCGTCCTATGACGAAGAAGCCCGGCCCAGATCTGGAGAGTAATACCCGAGCCAGATGCCGACGACCATCGCTGCGACGTCGAGGGACGACGGCCGCGGTGTCCACCAGTTCCTGGGCCGCCGCCTCGACCTCCAGGCACCGGCGACACGACCCCCACCCCCCAGCAGAGGAGGCCGGCCGTCGGCGCGACGAGCAGACAAGGGGACCTCCCCCGTCAGCCTTTTTGGGCAGCTTGACGGATACTAAGAGTGTAGTATTTTTTTTGTTTCACCTTGTTATGCGGTACTAATTTTTGATACATTTGGTACAGATTGAGAACCAAATTGTTTCTGGACATAGTTTCAAGTCGGACGCTGATATTAACTGAGTTATTCAACAGTCAGCAAATTGATGGGACATTGCCCCAGTGGTCGAAATGAAACACATCTGGTGAAGTGGGAATCCAATGGTTGGATGAGTCTGCTCTCCCATTGGCAGGTATACTGCAGCTGAATCCCATTCCGAAGAAAATGCTAGAAGAAGAAGCGAAGAGGATCATCCAGTCTATGAGGATATAATGGCAGAGGGGATGTATGCCTGATTTTCCGTGTTTCTGGATTGAGAAGATGTATGCAAAGATGTGTTATTGTGCTTTGATCACTAATCATATTCCATTTGATTTTTCTTTGACATACATGGGTAAAAGAGGTTGAGGAGGCCAATTGTTATATCGGCAGACATCTCAAAGTGCTTTTCTATGAAACCACCAATCATACTTCCTGACCAAGTTGTTGTTATGGATATAATTTGATTAACAATAATGTTCATTCTTTGGGGACAGTAAAAAAGGCACTGGGCAACAAAAGTTAATGAAGTTGTTTCTTTAGTTGAGATTACATGGTTTCATTTTATTTGGACCAAGTTGCTCAATGATAAACTTATCATAAATTGTACTGGAAATCTTTTAACAAAATTCAAGTCATATCTTAAATATATTTTTAAAGGCCCGTAGCAACCCACGAGTTGCACTATCGCCTGGAATGTCAAGTGTTGTTTGCCCCGTAGTGAAGCACGGGCATTGTGCTAGTCATAGGTAAAATGTTGATTTGGCACCGTAGTTAATGTTGAAAGAGATTGTTCTTCTATCTTCGCTAACATACAACTTTTGCAAATTGTCATAGGAAAAAAAAGGTAGCCCAATATCATGATTGTATGAGCGCAAAATCATTAAAAAAGCAAACGTGTTTAGAAACAACCGCTAAGAATCAATGCAGTAGGATAGAAGTCTCGTAAAATATACCACTAGTTAGGATAGCTCGCTAAAAGATAATGCATTGGAGAAGGCCTAACTAGTGACTAACATTGTAGATTTACAGAACATGACAGTACTACTAGTGTGGTGACTCTCCAATATTTTATTTGAATTTCGATGTAAATAGAAATATGCCCCACGCGTTGCGGAGGAAATCTCTTAAGAATTTTATTGCGTAACTAAAGGCATATAAGACCCACAAAATTTTAAGTTGTTTATAGAAATATGGAAGGTTCAGTTGTCGAAAGGCTAATGTTAATTGACGTGGTTCTATTTTGTAAGACGATAAAAAATTGGTGACATGGACAATTGGATGGATGCAAAGTAGATGACATGGATATGTTGCATGCAAGAAAATATTGGCTTTAATAAGTGTTGGTGGGATGATATGGACATTTGGTTGGCTAAGAGAATGGATGATGTGGATAGCTTGCTTGTTGAGATAGAAAATAATTAATACATGTTAGTGGGGTTTTGCTTTATAAGAGGTATAGATTAATGCAGTGGCAGAGCCAGGTTCTAAAGTCGGTGATGTCATTTAAAATCTGTGATGTCAAATACACATACTTTTGCTAGTTTTTCAAATTTTAATTTATGATTTCTGCTTATATACAAAGGATTAGCTAAAAACTTGTGTAGTCAGCTGATCACATAGGTCACAGTGTGGCTCCGCCACTGGATTAATGTAACTATTGTTTGATATCTAAAGTAGGCCATGATGGATTCAGGTAGAAACGATTGCTTGATATCAATAAAGCTGTAGCACCCTTCAAATTCAATTTTAATTATATTTCTAGCGATCGAAGACAATTGCGACCAAATACCAATTGTCCATCATTTTTTTTAAGTACATAACGCATTAAAGGTATAATATGCAATTGTTTAAAATATTTCTAAACAAACAAGGAATTGTTTCATAGTAATAACCATCTAGACAGATGATGTAGCGACCTAGCCTTTTAAAAATAGGCCAAGATCCCTGTGTTATTGTGCTAGTCCCTGGATCAAATAGCTAGCACCACAGTTTAAGATGAAGTATCATACATTGCATCAAAATTCTATTACAACGTATGATCCAGGAAAATAAACATTACAAATTGCATAGACAAAGGCTAGCATGTTACAAAGTTCAGCAGCGGAAAACGTATAATAGCATGGAGCCTCATCATCTTCATGTGCCACAGGCAGACATGTTGGTTGCAGACTCGAAAACTATAGCGTTCCTTACTCATCGTTAGACGAACCTGTAACGGTAAAAACGTTGCAGCCAAAAATTGGTCAGAACCATTGGAATGGATCTGACAAATGATACTTGTGGACTCATAAAGGCAAACTTCTAACATCTACATGCATATTTGGCTAGTGGAGTTGACAGGCTCTTGCGTAAAGCAAAATTTTATCCTATATGTTCAAAATCACTTCTTTCTTTCCAAAAACCTTAAGAGACATCCCTGTGCGCACCAGTGTCTCGAATCCCCCATGTTCCCCCATCAATTTTAATTTAGAAATTGGAATGAATGAGATTTTTCCGTCGACCACCTTGCTTAGTTACTCAAATTGTCCATAACCGGGGACACGGCTAAGATCTTAGTTTTAAATTACTCTCGAGAATTTGTGACACTTTCACCACTTGACCTCATCAACCCATTCTGTCCTTGACCTTCTTAAAGTGAAAAGGAAAGGTGAAGATGAAGACGAGACTTTTGGGAAACAGTCCCCTGTTCCTCTGGCAGACCCATACAAGACATTCATCCGCTGCGAACTGCCGGAATCAGGTTCCTAGAACTTACTTAGTCAAGGCAGAGCCATAGTACCAAGTGGCTGCACTGGAAGTAAACTAGACATGGATTGACATGAAATCTCAAAGACCATGCACTAAGTTGATGAAAATATGATCTCCAATTGTCTTGTGTCGATCTTCCTCGATCTTACACCAGGACAGTTGCACTCACCAGTAAGGGTCCTTTTAAATGAGGAAAGGTGTCTTAGAGAGTGAATAGTAGATGAGAGTATAAGAAGGATAACTTGTAGATATTTTATTTTGAATAAAATATATTTTCAATTCTAGGTCTTTTCCTAGTTCTAATCCAAACCTAGGGTTTCGAACCTACAGGCAACACAATGCTCTGATACCATCTGTAGCGACCTTGCCTTTTAAAAATGGCCAAGATCCCTGTGTTTTGTGCTAGTCCCTGGATCGAATAGCTAGCACCACAGTTCAAGATGTAATATCATGCAAATGCGTCAAATATCTATTATATCGAAGATCTAGAAAAGTAAAACATTACAAGTTGCATAGCACAAGGCTAGCATATTACAAAGCTCAGCAACGGAATAAATAAATAGCATGGAGCCCTCATCATCTTCATGTGCCACAGGCAGACATGTTGGTTGTAGACTCGAAACCTATAGCGTTCCTTACTCATCGTCAGACGAACCTGCAATGAGGAATTCCTGGCCCAACTTTTCTCTTTCTTTTTTTCCTTATTTTCTCTATTTGTTGTTGGGCCGAATTGGTCGGCCTATCCGGCCGAAAATCATTTTCCTGTACGTGAATGCACCTCTTTTTAGTCCCACCTTGCCACTTTACAAATCCCTCACCCCACCTCTAACCTATATAATGCCCCCAAGGGTTTGGTCCAAATCACAACAAATATTCGGGTCAAATCATTTATTTTGGTTTGACTAGAATAAAATAATAATTATTATTTTGGCGGGTTTTCTATTATTATTTTCTCTCTATGGTGCTTCTAGCAATGAAGGTACCCCACAAATCTCCCTTTGTATGTATTTTTGTAGAATACCTTAGTAATTTCGTTTCGTAGACCGTAGTTTCTTTAGTTATTTTTTTTACATAACTTTTAGTATAGCGCGGTATTTCTCGTACATCGTACGATATAAATTAGACTAAGTCATGTCGCAACCACAGCCACATGATTTTGATTCTACGACCGCCAATATTTAGATCACTTAAATCAACCTGTACCAACCCATTTACCTCATGCCACATAGTTTACCTATTTTTCTGTAATAACCCAAATAGAAAATTCGTCTGGCAGCTTTGTAGAAAAGCCCCTGCACTTTAGATTAATCATATCTTTTATTCTGTTTAGCCAAATTTAGAAAATAATATCTTTTGAAATCCTTAGAACATATAGAATATACTTATGTCATTTGTTTCAAGTTTCGACAATAATAAAATATTCATATTTCGAAATGAGAGATATTGAGTTTTTTTTTGTCATGACTTTAAATCTATAAATTATTTTAAATAGGTTTCTTTTGGAAAATGACTTAAATGTATGTCCTCTATCCAGTAGAACCAAAACCTATTTTTGTTAGAACCTTTCCACCATAAAAGTGTTGATCTTAGTTTAATACCTATTTATAACTTGTTTTGCAAACCTTAACTAGTTTGTAATAAACTCTTTTGACCAAATTCAATATGTAGATCATATTTATACCTTTGGAACACTACTTCAACCTATTTAAATTTGAAATATCCAAATTTAACTCTTGATCACCCCTTGACCTTTAATGGAAGCCCCAAACCTAAATGCATTGATTCTTTTTGCATATTGAATCATGTATTAAAACCTAGACCATCAACCTAATTACCATTGTGTTTTATCCATGTTTGCTCTTATGTTTGTATTAGTTGATTGTTGTATTGTTTGTTGATTGCTATTTGTTTGTACTGTATAGATTGAACGGAGAGATACGACTTACGTTGAAAAGAGTGTGTGAGCAACGACAAGTTTCAAAAGGCAAGTGATACTCCAGCATAAATGACCTACTATTTTACTATATTGCATTGTAGACTATTTTCCAGTAGCATGCATGATAGGTTGTTCTTATTAAAAATTATATGCTATGCAAACCTGTTAGGCTAGCCACATGAATTAGCTGACTAGTGACCTATATTAATTTAGTAGATTGGCTTGATGCAAAAATGAATTGTTTTGTTGTATATGAGTTAAGGAAAATCTACTAAATTAATGAATCGCCTGGGTGGATTTTGGAGTTGCTCTATTGGTGGTTTATAGTTGAGTGGCTGCTCAGGCCCAGTTCTACGGGTACCTGAGTACGTGCACTTGTGCTCGCCACCCAGGGTCTTTGAGATTTCATGTCACTCCATGTCTAGTTTACTTCCAGTGCAGCCACTTGGTACTATGGCTCTGCCTTGACTAAGTAAGTTCTAGGAACCTGATTCCGGCAGTTCGCAGCGGATGAATGTCTTGTATGGGTCTGCCAGAGGAACAGGGGACTGTTTCCCAAAGGTCTCGTCTTCATCTTCACCTTTCCTTTTCACTTCAAGAAGGTCAAGGACAGAATGGGTTGATGAAGTCAAGTGGTGAAAGTGTCACAAACTCTCGAGAGTAATTTAAAACTAAGATCTTAGTCGTGTCCCCGGTTATGGACAATTTGAGTAACTAAACAAGGTGGTTGACAGAATAATCTCATTCATTCCAATTTCTAAATTAAAACTTGATGGGTGAACATGGGCGGGTTCGAGACACTGGTGCGCCCAGGAATGTCTCTTAAGGATTTTGGAAAGAAAGAAATGAGTGCAGCCACTTGGTACTATGGCTCTGCCTTGACTAAGTAAGTTCTAGGAACCTGATTCCGGCAGTTCGTAGCGGATGAATGTCTTGTATGGGTCTGCCAGAGGAACAGGGGACTGTTTCCCAAAGGTCTCGTCTTCATCTTCACCTTTCCTTTTCACTTCAAGAAGGTCAAGGACAGAATGGGTTGATGAGGTCAAGTGGTGAAAGTGTCACAAACTCTCGAGAGTAATTTAAAACTAAGATCTTAGTCGTGTCCCCGGTTATGGACAATTTGAGTAACTAAACAAGGTGGTTGACAGAAGAATCTCATTCATTCCAATTTCTAAATTAAAACTTGATGGGTGAACATGGGCGGGTTCGAGACACTGGTGCGCCCAGGAATGTCTCTTAAGGATTTTGGAAAGAAAGAAATGAGTGCAGCCACTTGGTACTATGGCTCTGCCTTGACTAAGTAAGTTCTAGGAACCTGATTCCGGCAGTTCGCAGCGGATGAATGTCTTGTATGGGTCTGCCAGAGGAACAGGGGACTGTTTCCCAAAGGTCTCGTCTTCATCTTCACCTTTCCTTTTCACTTCAAGAAGGTCAAGGACAGAATGGGTTGATGAGGTCAAGTGGTGAAAGTGTCACAAAACTCTCGAGAGTAATTTAAAACTAAGATCTTAGCCGTGTCCCCGGTTATGGACAATTTGAGTAACTAAACAAGGTGGTTGACAGAAGAATCTCATTCATTCCAATTTCTAAATTAAAACTTGATGGGTGAACATGGGCGGGTTCGAGACACTGGTGCGCCCAGGAATGTCTCTTAAGGATTTTGGAAAGAAAGAAATGATTTATGAAAGTATAGGATAAAATTTGCTTTGCGCAAGAGCCTTTCAACTCCACCAGCCAGATATGCATGTAGATGTTAGAAGTTTGCCTTTATGAGTCCACAAGTATCATTTGCCAGATCCATTCAAATGGTTCTGACCAATTTTTGGCTGCAACGCTTTTATCGTTGCAGGTTCGTCTGACGATGAGTAAGGAACGCTATAGGTTTCGAGTCTGCAACCAACATGTCTGCCTGTGGCACATGAAGATGATTAGGGCTCCATGCTATTTATGTATTCCGTTGCTGAGCTTTGTAATATGCTAGCCTTGTGCTATGCAACTTGTAATGTTTTACTTTTCTGGATCTTCGATGTAATAGATATTTGACGCATTTGCATGATATTACATCTTGAACTGTGGTGCTAGCTATTCGATTCAGGGACTAGCACAAAACACAGGGATCTTGGTCATTTTTAAAAGGCAAGGTCGCTACAGATGATTCCTTTTGTGTCGTAAGGGTGCCTAACTTACATTATATATCCTATGGAGCAGTATGTACTAAGTTTTGCCACATGTTTTGGGGTGCTTTATGGTGGGCTAACCCAGTATCGTATAAATACACATGTATAAATATGAGCATTGTTATTTGTAGCTTGATAATTATAGTACGAACCTTGTTGAGTGGAATCATTGTCTCGGAATCGAATTTTCTTTTGGTGATTTAACACAAAAAAGTTTAGGTGATTTTTTC